>LPNX010374794.1:129041-336237 GCA_001517045.1 Pseudotsuga menziesii
ACCCACTTTTTCCTAGTTTTGAGTGATTTTCCATCACTCAGGTTAGAAAGCCCCAAAAATCAATTATTGATTATTTTAATTAATAAATTAATGAATAATGGAGCAAATCCAGAATCATAGATCAGTGGATTCTCAGCCAATTTGATTGAAATCAGTCAGATCTGAACCAGATTGACTGGATCTGAAAAATCCTTGACTGAAGGAGGTGATCAAATCAGATCCAGAGTTGATCTTCAACATCCTTTATGAGGAATTTTTCCCTCCCTCTCTCCTCCACATGTTTTAGCTCATTTGGATGAGTTTTGGTGGATGCTTCAGTCAACAGGTTGAGGTGTCAGTCAGATCAGCTCTCCGATTGACAATTACACTCAGTGAGACTCAGATTTGGCTCAGTTAGACATAGATCAGGCATTGATGGACTCTCCTTCAGCTACAGTGGTCTATCTCCTTGGGATTTGTGCCCTCTGGGCTGGATCTCCTATTTTTTGTATAAATAAAGCTCAGGATGCCTCTTCCAAGTTAGTTAGAGTTGGATTGAAGGGATTTATATTGTAATACTATTGTAATCTTTTGATTGTTGAAATAAAGAAGCTTTGGAGGCCAAATGGTGTAATTCTCTCATATGTGTGGATTAAGCATAGTCTTACGGCCATTGATGTTGCCGGCTTTTCTCTCAATTTCTGCATCTAAAACCTGTCTGGCTTGAACGATTCAGCTGAATCAATAGGAGTTTAGTTGGGCAATTAAGGTTACTTGTTTTTCTTATATCTCATAGAATATATGTTAGAAGATATAGAATATACATGTTTAATAAGTTTATTTGCATGTAATTCTTGTCTCTTTTTCATATATATATCCAGATCCCATGAGGTTTCGTGCAGGATTGTGTGCTTAGCTTTCAGATAGCAAGGATTGGACGAGCTGTGGATCTAGTTTGACTTCACTGTACATCCAAAAGCTTTGTGAAGACATTGCCCCTCTGTATTCCACTAACAAGTTTCCATTGCAGATCTGCTTCAGCAACAAGCACTTCTCTTCTCCTTTCCCTCCTTCAAAATCAATTTTTTTACCTGGTTACTTTGTTCACAGCTTTGATATTGTTTAGATCTATTATCTTAAAGTAAATTTAACATAGATATATCTTCTCAAATCCCATAATCTAGATCTTGTTCTTAAAAGGTTTCATAAGCATTCTAGATCTAGCTTTAGGGAAATCGTCCTTTTTGCATGGAATTTTAAAGAGAATTTGTAGATTGCATGCATTAGATTTCTATTTTCTGCTATAAAAGATAAATCTAGCAATCAATGCACATCATATTGGATGCCTAAAAGGCAAGCCAAGATCTCAAGGAATGCTTGCTTTCCTTGGTTCCCTTTTTACCTTTTTTAACTAGTTTTAACTTAGCTTTTTTTTTGTTAAAAGTAAGCTGACCCAAAGGTAGTTTCAGAGTGCTTTTGGGTATATTTCAGTCTAATAAGCTTGCTGGTTTTTAGTAGGTATAACAGAAAAGAGGAGGAGCTGCTGTTCGAAAGTGACTTTTGGGCCTTCTGAATCCCCTAGGGGTCTCCCTTTTTTACTGAAATCTTTAATTTTTACACTCTGTAAGCTCTTGGTTTCATTCTGTATAAGAATCAATAGGTTTCATATCAATTTTCTGATATTTTAACCACTGGTAATAAAAATAATTCTGAATAGGCTCTTTCGAGCCCATTCCCCATCCCCCCTGGGGGAATTTGCGTCTGTGTCATTTTTTGCTTTTCGTTCATATTTTTTCAATCTAGCATAGTACTAATCTGTAGGGTAGTATACTTTGATTTAAAATCATTTCCATATTCCATTTCTATTGATCTCAAAGTAACTTTAATACTTACCCCACGAGCCTCCTTTTGAGCCGAAAGGTGAAGAAAGGTTCGTGGTAGTCTAATTAGAAAATTGTGGTTTGCTTATCTTTTTATGTTTCATTTGTTTTAGTAACCATAATAAAATCAACCCCTCCTTGATTCCCTGATTGAGGTCCACTTGGACCGAAAGAGGTTCCTAGAGGGTTTTCTTTTAACAAGAACATCCATCTCAAAATTTACTAAAATTGACAAGACTCCGGTGTGTATGCTCTGCACTTGGATGCAGTTCCTCTGATAAGTCAAGCTATATCAAAAGCACTTGAGTGACTAGTATAATTAGGATTCACTCTCCCAAATTGACAAACCATTAGGTGAAAATCCAACACCTAGATCAAACCATTACAGTGGAAAAATACCCAAAGGAAGCGGGAACTCCTGAAAAATGACCTCGGGGTACCGATCTCTGTCACACCCTAACGGGTGCGTTATGAACAATAGCCCGAGAGACTCCATTCAGCCCACATATTCCTTGCGGGTAGCCGTGAAGGTTTATTTTTGGACATACTCTAAGTACTCTCAGGTATATCTGGAGTCCACCCCTTCGCCTAATTTTAATCAAGTCATATTTCACATTAACTTAAAACGTACCAAGAGGCAATTGCAAAACATTCACTCCAAGCACATGCAAGTACATTGATTATCTTTTGACTCCATTTTAAGGCACTAGTTATTTTCTTGCTATATATATATATATATATATATATATATATATATATATATATTGTGTCTCAGCATTGTGCTTTCGTGTGCTCATTTTCTATCTTGTCATCTATGGTTGTTTATGGTTAAATTTCAAACTCTGAAGTAATTCATTCAGTTTAGCCTTAGTAACTTAATAGGGTCTACCCCCCTTGGCTTTGTTAGGATTTGAGCCTAAACGGAGGAGTCAAGAACAAGGTGACAGCCTTGACTCAAGACTTGCCCCCAAGGACACACTGGGTGGCTTGAAGATTTCTGCCATGTGACCCAGGTGTATGAAAGGTGGCAACACCCCACACTCTAGTAACTGGTACATGTGTCCCAATTAGGCTATGTGGACCCAATGGTACTAGTGACTCTGTAATGACTGAAAAGACTCCTAATTTAGGAATAATTAACCAATTTGGACAAAGGGAGGATTATAATCCTAGCACCCCCCTGAATGCTAACTTGGAAAATCTATAGGCCCTGGTAACTAAGACCAAAGGTCACCCATTACAGCTAAAATGAAAAAGTAACCGCTTAATACATATAAGGAAATGGGGAAAAACCTCATGGGAAAAATACCCCCCCCCCAAAACTAAGCAGGTAAAATCAGGATTCAAGCTTGTTCTTCTGCGCACATGTATCCTGGGGCCTAGACAGTTGCTGGATGAAAACTGGACCCATGTAGAGCAACTAAAATCAAGTGATAAGAGAGCAAAAGTGCTTGAGAATTCGAACCATCTGAGGAGAACCCAAGCAACTAATATATTTCAGCCTTGAACAACAAACCATGTGAGGTAATATCAGCTCCAAGTGTTAGGAGCAAGTGTCCAGGAGGATGCAGAATGTCTCCCTCTTTACTAATTCTGTGAGGAGATGGGCATGTGATCAAAGGTAGAGAATCCCTGGGACTATGGAGAGCGAATGATTGAGTTCCATAATATGATATAGCTTTATAAATCAATACTGATTCAAAAAATACAATATCAACAACCTCATAAGAGGAAACTAACATCAAATCCCCAACAACAAGTTTGAACAAGACTTGCGGTACTTGATTTTTCACACCAAAATTGGTGAGAGCAGCTACAAGCATGATTGAAGGCTCTTGGAACTTAAAATTCGAACCAAATAATATAAGATCATATCCAAATAAGATCATATTAGATCCAAATAGTTTCATATCAGATCCAAAAGTGTGGTCCACCGAGATGGTAAATGCACAATTTTCTTCTTCTTCAAAATTCTGAATATTGGTACATGCAATCTTGTATGAATTTGCTGGAATTTGTCCTGTCGAAGCTCTGATATCAAGGAGAGTGAATGGATCACTCCTAAAATCTGATATTTTTTCCAAAATATCCAAGGTATTACTTATTTTCACATCAGCAGCAACATTAGAGGGAGAGAAATCAAATTCCTCTTCATTTTCGAAAGCAATCACTAGCAAATTTTGCACATAATTTCAAGGAGAACCACTGGAGATTGTTTGAATAGAAGTGCAACAGATTTTTTCTTCAATATTAGAGATTCAAATGTCTTCTTCTGTATCAGCCATATTATAATATGAGATATCAGAGATCTCATTAACTTCTAGAGCATCATAATAAGGAGTCACTGCAAGGAGACTTTCTTCAATTCAAATTGACTGTGTAGAAGATTTTGCTTCTTCTTCATATTGAACAACTTCATCAGAGAGAGTAGAGGCTGATACTTTTGAATAAATAACTCTTGTGGTGTTTGGTGTGCTCTCCAAAGTGCTATAATTATACTCATTGTGCTTGCCAAAGGTTCTATCCAATTTTGTCCAGATATCCTTTGGGTATTCAACAGATTTAACAAGGTAGCGCAAGCTTGGAGAAAGGGCCAGACATATTGCTCCAAAAGCAACATCACCGCCATTTATCCATTCAGTCTCATTCTCATAAGACTATTTACCAAGTCTAATAGACACCTCATAGAGATCTTGTCTCTTTAGAGATGCAATTATCTTCAACATCCATTCTGTATATCTTGTGGATGGAGTAAGAAGAGGAACTGATAATTTCGAATCCATCTGAAGTTGTACCTGCAATTACACAAAAAAACAAAAGTAAGGTCGAAAAACATGCAATTTTGGAGTTTGCATCATACCCTACTTATCCAATCAAGCAAGCTTGATCAACAATTCCTTTGCCCAGGAATTATGTGCTAAACTCTCTACTTTTGGTGCAGAGCTGGAATTTTTTTGAGTTTTTTTGCTCAAATTGCTTCATTGATCCAACATGAAATCTGTCGAAGAAGGATTTCCTTGTCATGCCGAGGCTCTAATACCATATAAAAATTGAGCTCACAGGAATCTATGAACCAAGGAAAAACTCACAAACAATTTACTTAGTATTGACATGAAACAATGCAAAAAATGGTTTGCAGCTGTATAATGCTTTCATTAATAAAAAAAGTAAATGGATACAATTTGGATGATTTTTACAATGTAATACACTAGTATTAATAATCAGACAATTCAAATACATGAGAGGAAATTCGAATTGATTGACCTAGTCTAACTGTATGGATAACTGGACATGTCTAAATCACTATAGGATCCTAACTAGTTATCTCCAGTTGTCTAAATCAGTGGCTCAATCAGTTAGAATCAGTTAAACTAGTCTAACTGAATGTAATTGGATGTAACTGAATGTGATTGGATGTAACCGAATGTAACTGACTCATAACTAGGCTTGACTAGTCACCAATTGAACTCAACTGAAGGAGGTTGGTGTCGACACTCTCAGTGGCTCCTAAATTGTAGGGATTGGTCTAGGAGGTGCCTAAATTGATGCATGCAAGTGTAGTCAGTGGAATTTAGCCTCAATTAGTGTTCCCCACACTCTAGTAATTGGTACATGTGTCCCAATTAGGCTATGTGGACCCAATGGTACTAGTGACTCAATAATGATTGAAAAGACTCCTAATTTAGGCATAATTGACCAATTTAGACAAGAGAGGATTATAATCCTAACACTATTTCAGTCAATTTATCTTCTAAGGAAGAGATATCTCTACCATTCCGCTCAAGTTGACTTGTCAATGATTTGTTTTTCAGCTCTGGCTTTTCATGTGATTTCTTCAATACTAATTTCTCTTCATCAAGCTTTCATTTTTTGTCTACTGCACAATTTAGTTGTTTCTCAAAATTTAATTCCTTTTTAGTAACCTGGTTTTCAACCGACTCTTGAATTACTTTGTCTTTCTTGACTTGTTCTTCATACTTTGACAATTGTTCCTACAAGAGTTTGTTCTTCCTTCTTGACTTCTTCAATTCATTGAAGGCAATAACTAGCTCACCTTCCTAGCCAACCTCTACAACTTCTTCTTCTTCAGACTGACTGTCTAATTTAATTTATGTGATAGGATTTGAAGGTGTATTGAAGGATCAACTAAAGAAATACTTATCCAGTGTTCCCGATCGACTTTGTGCATTCAATGTGTCATTCTTGATATAGGGGAAACACATTTTCTTCTCTTCAATGTTTTCATCTTCCACTAAGTCCATAAAAAGTACTTTGCTTGAGTCATTGTCATCTTCATCCAATGAACTTTTGTCTTCCTTAGTGTAAAGGATCTTTTTTAGTTTATGAAATTTTATGTTTTTAGACTTGTCATATTTATGTGCCTTTTTGTATTCTTTGTAGTCCACCTCTTCTTCTCTATCACTTTCTACATTTTCTTTGTAAGGGCATTTTGAAGCAAAGTGTCCTACTCTACCACATTTAAAACACTTGAAAGACAACTTGCCTCTATACTTTCCACATCCTCCTTTTAGTTTCTTCACAAAATTAGCTTCCTCTTCATTCAATCCATCAGATATATCTTTTTCATGTCCATGCTCGCTACATTTTTCTGGAGGGATTTTCTTTCTCAATTTTCATCTCATATGTTGTAATGATCTAGTGTAGCTCATCCTTGTTAAATATGCAATATTGGCTATTTTTTCCACAGACACCTTTGAGTCAAATCTCGGAGGCAGAGTTCTTAGTATCTTCTATACAATTGATTCTTTAACCAATGTTACTCCAAGACTCTTGATGGCATTAACTAACTCATTAACTCGAAGGAAGTATGAGGCAACATTTTCTTCATCTTTCATTCTCAAGGACTCATATAGTTCAGAGTAAGTCTGTAGCTTGGCCTTCTTTACTTTCTTGTCACCTTCATAGATATTTTTGAGCTCATCTCATATATCCTTATCTAAAGCGCAATGCATAAATTTAGCGAATTCAATATATGCTAGTCCACATAAAAGTGCAATCCTTGCTCTTGCATTGCATTCATATTGTCTTCTCTCAAGTGGATCAATTGGTGTAGTTGAAGGAACACTATAATTATTATCAATAGATTTCCAAACATCATCTTCAAGGGATTGCATATATACTTCCATTCTTATCTAGTGTAGTTGGTGCCATCAAATCATGGTGTTATGTTGGTGGAAAGTCCCCCCTGCTTGTCCATATCTACATAAGGATCTATCTTTCAGATGTTACACTATTACTGAGGACACCCGGTATGATACCAATTTTTGGAATTATTATTTATACTAAGAGGCGAGAGGGGGGGGGGAATCAATATAAAGCGTAGATTTTAAAAATTCACTAAACAATTGATACTTTAGCTTCTATTTCAAACACTTCAACAAGAAACACCACTACACAAATATTTCAATAATATATATATATATATATATATATACACACACAGACTATGGGATACACCAATCTCTAAGTGTGAGTGTGAGCACCAACTCACTCAAGCACCATCCTGACAGGGACACCGATACCACATGCAAGTACTGACTTGCGAAAACAGGCACCAACCTGACCGGGATACAAATCATGTTGAGCAAGCATCAACTTGTTGTGATCAGGAACCAACTTGATTAGAGACTACAATCCACTGTGAGCACCAACTCACTTGTTTTACTAACACCCACTGGAATGAAGCTACAACTCCCTCTCATTTCCCCGTCTAGTCTCCTTGAAATAAAGTTATGTTTAGTTTCTGTAATTTATGTCCTTTTGGCCTGCAACGGATTATGATTTGCGAATGGCTGCAATATTTCTTGATCTAATCTGTTACTTCTGAGTCTTTCTGCGATAGCTCCTGTCTTCTCTTATTTGTGTCTATTGCAGCTATAACTGATCTTCTTTATTTTGCGTCTTCTACGGCTATATGTGATATTCTCTTATTTGTGCCTTCTGCGGTTATCTATGATCTTCTCTGTTTTATCTGTTGTAGCTATATCTGATCTTCTCTGCTTTACGCCTTCTGAAACTTTTTGTGATATTCTCTTATTTGTCTTTTACAACTATATGCGATCGATACTTCACAATATCTATGAAAGACTCTTTTCAATAGATATTATTTCCAACCTTTTACAATTTGCAATGTCAATAGTGTTCTGCTGCCTCTATTACTTCCAACCCAAATCTCAGTGCTAAGCACTCTCCTTATCTGTGAAAACTCTATTGATCTTCCTCAATACTTTTGCATATTTGACTCTCTGTTGTATATCTTCTTTCTAGTTCAACGAGTCATTGATACCCCAAGAATATGAAGCTTTCACACTCAGAAACTCATATCAAATTCATCTTTAAGCTTACTTCATCACTTCCACTTCTTGCTTATTTATACTATTCTTTCTCAAAGAGTGCGTCCAAAAGTTGGGGTTTCTTTGAATTTGTGACACCCGTACTTGCTTAATTCTTGGTCAAGATAACCATTTCATTCTCTCTCTTGTCATCGCTATCTTATCATTATTTAACATGTGGAATTTTGCACACTACAATCTAACACCTTGGCAGTATTTGTGCATATGTGTTTGTGCTTTAGTGGACATTTGTTTATATGCGTCCAATGTCTTAATGGGATTTGTGCACTTTGGAATTAATTCATGTGTGGTCTTGCACCTTTGAAGTGTCTTCGCTTGTGGGTCTTGCGCACTTCTGGGACTAGTATACTTGTCCAACCGCATCTTACTCTCATGCTTCTTGCGCACTCTCGAACCTTTGTCCAGCCAACTCATTTGAATTTTACCTTGGAGTAGCATGACTGGGTGGACTTAGGACTTGTGCATATACATTATGTATCTCTTCAAGATAGATGTACTTATGCAATCTAGATGTACTCATTGTCTACAAGATGAATTTCATATACTTCTTTAAACTGGATTCATCATATATTTCTTCAAAATTGGCACAAAATCAGTTGACATTAATGACAACCAAAATTCAACAATTTGTAGATGGTGAAGGAAGAAACTGAACTAAGCAAAACTATCAAATACTAAAAGAGCAGAAATTCTCTTATTTGGAGGAGCACTACCATGATTCATAATTTATGTGGGCATTAACATTTAGATTCATGGTTGTTTTAGTGCATTGAAGAGTCACAAACTCATTCGTATTATTGCGTGAAGGAATTTGTTGGTGAATATGTATGTGCAGTGCTGGGAGTGAATGATTGGAATTGCTCTCTATACTGTATGGTGTGTGATTCAAACTAGTGTACATTTGATAGTAGAGTTGCCATCTCTACTGTGTGTATCAAAGCGTTGGACATGGAATTGCAAAGAAACTATTTGGTACCTATTGAAAAGTAGATGTGATTGCTTCCAAAGGAATGGAGAATGATAGACATACTTGGTGACTACGTGGAATAATTCGATCATTGCCTTCCTGTATTGCTACATACCCATGCAAGGTGCAATGTAGATTCCTCTCTGTTATTGGAATGTGCATGGACAGATCTCTATGATGTGAACTCCTCCAACCCTAATTCGTTTGGAGTAACATTTCAAATTATGTGTGGATGCTCTCCTCTTTGCTCAGCGACCTTCGCATCCTTCGCATCATTTTTTGATGCAGATCTGTATATTACTATAACTTCCCTAGAAGCGTTCCAAGTATTTAAATTTGATCTCAAACATTCATTGTGGCGGTGTGACCATAGGGGGTTTGCAGTCTACTTCTCTTTTAAGCGGATTTGGATCAGAAAAATATCATTTTACAACATCTTGTTCGGCCAACTACAACAAAGAGACGTAGGGTGAATATGTATATTTGATGCAGATAGAATATACTCTCATCATCGGCCCTTCATGTAAGGCTCACTGGTATACCTATGCCTGGATTTCTCTCTAAGTTTGTGTTCATTTCCTGGATGCATCTTTGTGTAATTCATCTATTTACAAGGAGGTATATATGTTAATGTTTAAGCTCAATATTATTTGTCATATTTGGTTGAAAGCAATATTATGTTCTAAGAGTGCAATTGTCAATATCAATGTATGGGAGTGCAATAAACAATAGGCATATGGTATTGGTGAGCCATAGTAGCAATTGCCAATTTCCATTCACCTCTAATAACCATAGTAGTTTTCTGGTGATTGCTAGATGGCAATTGTTTAAGCTTCACATGTCATGGAAAAGCTTCATGAGGTTGTATGCTTTGAGCTGGTCAAGAATATAGAGGTTCATTCAACAAAGTTGATGACTACCCTGATATGAGATTATCATTTTGTGAGTTAAAAAAATTTAAGGAAGTTGCTATAAAATACATTGGAGGGTTGTTTGTTTCAATGGTACTAGTACTTCACCTAAGCATAGTCAATATTCAAAGGACTGAGAGGTAAAACATTCATTGTTTTTTTAGACCAATTTAGTTTCATACTTTTGCATCAAGTTACAACTTGAACACAATGAATTGTCGATGCGTTGAAGTGAACTCATCCAAACCAGCCAACCACTAGAGCCATTGCTTCTTGTGTTGGATTCGTATCATATCATTGAAACACTCGAGTTGTTTCCATTGATGCACAGATTCTTGGCACAAATTGAATGAGGTCAGTATACTTTTGTATTTTAACATTTTTGGAATCTAGAATTGGAGACAAGAAGTATTCCTCGAAAGGAATAAGACTTGTTGGATCATTTTTCCAGTTAGAAGATCGTGGGATATTATTTAAGCATTTGATGGTTGTTATAATAAGGAGTGGAGAACAGAAAGAACAAGAAATTGAATTTTGATCTAATTAAAACTACACCAACTCAACCTAGAAAAGTAAGAGGAGAGATCAGATTCTAGTATCTGTAAAGGATCTATGCTGGTAAAGTGAATGCATTGCTTCCATAAGCACCGATTATATATTGCTATTTAAAAGTTTGAATACTGGAAACAGTGGCAGAGTTTGTCTACAGAGGCCATGAGGATTGTAAGAAGCAGAAATTTGGTGACAGTGACCTTGACACCATCATACATCAACAAGAATCAATATACTTCAGCAACTATTGTAAGCTCACTTGTTTTTGTACTTTTCAGTTAAATTGCATTGTAATTGGGTGCATTTTTGGTAGAAGCCGACACCCTCTAGCTACTGAGTAAAATATTTCAATTGTTGAGTTTGTATAAGGGCGGATTTGCAAGAATCCCTTTGGTATTTGAGTGAATTTTTCAATTTATAAATGGAAAAAATGAATGGTTTGGTAGAGTTATTGAGCACTCTACTTCTCTCCTCTGTTAACTATTCTCACTCACATTTGAGATTGTGTGCAAGATTCAATTTTTTACAACTTGAGTTGCATATCCTACAAGAAGAAAGACATTTTGAACTTGTTCATGTTCAAAACAATCCTCTATATGATTCCTTTCAGCATCCTACATAGAATGACGCCACTTTATAACACATGAGAAAATTAGTGGCACCCCATCAGAAGAGAAATAAAATGAAGATGAAGACATGTATATAGAGGTTATGCTTATTTCTTCGAAGCCCAGCATCATACCCTGGGAAGAGGTCATTCAAAACAAACACAAAAGAGGTCTTGGATATGAAAAGGAAGTGACAATTCACATCCCTGATTTCTCCAAGCCTATCTAGTTTTAGAGTACTTCATTACTCAATGAGAGTTCATCTTGATCCACATCAATTCAGAGTTTGACATTCCAACACTGTGATCAAGTTGGCCACATGAAATATCAGTGTTTTGATCTTCACCCATGTAAGCATTGTGGAAAGCACACCCACTCTTCAAACAAATGCAGAAAAAGAAACTTACAAAGAGAAGATTCACTATGGGTAGTTAACAACCAAGAAGATTTACAAGCCATGACAAAGATTCATTCATGAGTATTAACGCATCTTGCAGTTAAGAATTCTCTTCTCCTCACATTGTTCCTGACAAGGGGGGATGATAAACAGTAAAAAACAAGCAAGTGAGAACAAGTGAGCCTGCATCATATCCAAAGCCTTGATCCCATCAAACCCAGATTTGTACCCAGATCCAGGGACCGGAGCTAGATCCATGACTATCCATTTAGTAGAATATTGCACCATATCCTACTAACATTTCAGAATGCTTTAGAAAACCTCTGAGCGAGAGTTGTTGATAAGTTCTAGATTTTGTGTTCAACCTAACACCAGTCATTAAGTAGAATACATACGAATTCTTCTATCCTTTCGGAATGTTCCAAGAACCTCTGAGCCTTTGAGCCAAGTTCCATAATTTGTGCTCATCCTTAAACCATCTTCATGGTTCATGATTTTATAGTTGCCTGAGATCATAGATAAACCATCATATTTACCTGAGGTCCCCAGGTAGACTACTGTTATCACAGGTTTATCTTATTTACCTTCAGTGTCTATGAATGCTCTTATTTTCTTATAATTCATATCACATCCGATTTAAATCCAATGATTGCATTTTATTTGTTCAATTTTCACAATGGCTGCATTATTTTCACTCACCTCTCCTTCAACATTATCTTTTCTGGTGAACATGATAATTCCTTCACCTCGAAACTCCACAACGTGACTCCCCTGGTGGACCAACCCATCCATACAAACTCCACAATGTGGCTCTACTAGAAATCAAACCCATTCTATAAATCATAATGAATTCAGATGTATTTATCCACAAATTTTCACAAACTTTGCAATAATTTGGTGAAGCTTTAGTTGAGCTTAAAAGGAAACACGGCGAAAGGAATAGTTGGAGATCAACTTCTGGGTATGAGGATGAACATGACTATGGGTATGAACTTAATTATCAAAATCCTTATGATTCCCACTAGTTTCCTCACCCGTGTAATAAAGACTTTGAGACCATCCTGAGTAAACCAGTGAGTAAACATCAAACCCATCTAGATACTTGGGTGGATGATTCTCGAAATTCTAGGAGGAAAGTTAAACCTTCTCCTTTTAAATTCTATGAAATAAATGGGGCACTTCATCCTATGCCAAATGATTACACTAAAGAGTTTCCTTGTTTCTCTGGGAACAATTCTGTATCTATTGAAGGATATTTGGATGTCTTTTGGTGGTATATGGAATCTCAGGGCATTGAAGATGAAGATGCTTTTATGCATGCCCTTGGTGTTGCTTTAGATGGGTATGCCAAGCTATGGTTTAACCATTTGGAACTGGGATCCATTACTGGGTACGACATGCCCATTGACTTACTAAAAGAGAAATGGGGTAAAAACATTGATAAATCCATAGAAGAGCAATTAGGCGATGATCGTGTCGATGAGAATCAATTTGAGGAGGATCATCAAGACAATGATGATGAGCTAACTAATGATTTTCCTTATCAAAATTATTTCTCCTCTCTTAAGACAACGGTAAATGTACCTTTGATTGAGCTTTGAAGTGACTCTTCTATTCGTGAAAATGTCATAGAATTACTAAAGAATAGCCATGATGATGAGCCTATTTCAGATTATGACTTGAACATCAACTTGGAAGAGTTTATAGTGTCATCATCACTCGAAGAAGGTACAAATAAAGAGGGAGATACAACTAATCACCATCAGGAAACATCCATAGTTGAGACTCTCATTGATAAATTCATCAAAGACCCTTTTGGAGATCAACTCTGTTTCCTGGTTGACGATAATTCGAGTCAATGTTCTAGCCATCCAGATTTTAATTTAAATTTTGATCATAACTCTGAAGAAGAAGAAAATTTTTAAAACAATACTTCTTTCGAGAGGCAATCATGTCATCATTATATGGTTGAAGAACACACTTGTGAGGGTGATAGGGAAACTGAAAATGAACTTATTGATTTTTTTATTATCTAATGAGTGATAATAATGAAGATCTTAAAGGAGAACAATCACATGATGATGATATGGTTGTAAGTGAACTTTATTAAGAACATTATAATGGGGATCCTTTTCCTAATGGTACCGATAGAATTCCCCATGCAATCCTTAATCAGGATGCACCGGTTCAATGTGTGAATACTGACCTTGTTTTGAATATTGAAATCATTAATGGAATTAAATTGAAAGATTTTCCCTCTCATCAAATTCCAAGATCAATTATTCCAAGTCTGGGAGAAAATTTTCAATCCACCCTCATGTCCCAACTTTTCGAGTCTTCTTGTATGGGTTTGTGTTCTAATCAAGCTGTTACTTTTGAAATTTTTAGTTTGGAGTTTGAGCATTGTCACATAGTTGGAGAAAATTCACTTCATGTCTCTTCTTAGTAATATTTAATGAATAATATTTTTCAATTTGTAAATCTATCTTATGGATGGATGGAGAATGTGTATAAAGATCAAGTTAATCTTTTCTCCATTTTGGAACAACAAGAGGGTTAATTTCAATCTTAGTTTTATCACATTACAATTATCCCCATATGTTTTTCCCATTTTTCCTGAAGTGAATAGAATTGAGTGTCCTACTCATGTAGAGGAGAGAGTAAAGAATTGCCTAGCGAAGCTGAATCATGAGTCATGTTGTCTTTTTCCATCAAGGGTGAACTCACATTATTTTTATGATCCCATCGGTGCTTTGATGGATGAAGTTTGTAAACATCAATTCCATCCTTGGCATGATTTTATTCCACATTGTCCATATCTATCTTTGAATATCAAGCAGCAAGTTAGAGTGGCTTTGATTTTTATTCACTTTACTTCCAAACCATCTCTGACTTGTATTATTAACTATAAAGAAAGATCTATTGATTCGTTCACTAAGTGGTTGCATTGGATTTATGATTTTACTTAACACTTGTCTAATTGGGTAGAGCAGGATCAGTAGGACCGAATAAGCTCCTTTGAGTAGTAGTTTGAGTCTTTTATGAGTGTTGCATGTGTCCCGAGTCTTTTTGAGTCTTTTGGCCATTGAGTCTGGCCCTTTGTATAGTTTAATTGTATCTTTTAATTTTATCATTGTTTAGAGTAGAAGTTATTTTCATCATTTTATTTCCATCATTTCCATTATCAATTTATCTCATGCATATATTTTTCTCATACATGTTGCTATGGTATTTCTTTCTTCCATGTGCGTGGGAACATGTACATGTGAAGAGGAAGTAGAAAATTGAAGTGTTGGATATTGATGACAAAGATGGTGTTACGGACCCAGGATTTCCAAGGTTCTCAACCACTCTCTCCCTTAGAGAACTTGTCCCAGTTGGAGCTATATGTTATCACAGATATATTGTAGCTGGGATACCATGATGCAACATGCAACATACAAATTTATCTCTCTATTTTTCTGAGCCAGACATATTGATGGGGATAGAACATGGATCATTATTATAGCATGAGCCATTCATAGCCTTGTTTACTAGAAAATGCGGAGTATTTCCTTTCCACGACTGCAATATCCTTGTCCATTGAGATGAATTTAGTGATGACATAGTTCATTCAAGCATAGCAACATAGATGGTACATAGTTCAAAGACTGACACATCAGACAGAGACATGCATATTATGAGATCAGGTATTACTTCTTGGTAGGTTTTCTCTCTCTGATATATACTAACACCTTGGAATTATTATGTTATAATGATTATTGTGACCTATTCCTATATTATATGTTCTACCAACGATTAACTTGTGTTGAGAATGATTGGAGAATATGAAGTTGAATACCATTGCTTATGCCATGCTTTACACAACTTTTAAAATTTAGTGCTTCGTTGGTTTCATGTATCACTGATTTTCATCCATCTAGTATCACCCATGATTGATTTTCCCACAACTTGTGATTGATTGAGACATATGATATTGAAGATCATCTTCCCCACTTTGAACCGTATGCATGATGGATCCCGTGTTGTTTTGTGTCACGACTCTGAGCCGTGCAACAAAACTTTCCAACGCCTTGATCCTTTTGGGAAGGAGAACCCATTGGTTTTTTTTCCATGAGCTTAGGAGAGTTGGTTTTTGAAGTCTTGACCTCTCCGGTCAGTTGCCCTCAATGTTTGGTCCTGATTGTGGATATTCCCCCCTAGTTGCTCGAAGAGTTTTAGCTAAAAATTGAAGCAATATGTCTACTGTCATTACATGCATTATGTATTATATGCTATATACTGAGAAATGCAAGCCCTCCAATAAAGTTTCAAACTTATGTCTTTAGACACAACTCAAAAAGGGTTATGAAAAGAAATTGCGAAAGGCCCAATTAAAGAAATGGATAAATAAATGCAAAATCTAAAGATTGTTGTCCATCTTATTGAAATGTAATGATTAATTCCTCACAGATCCTGTAGGTTTTGATGTGAGATGGAGTAAAGGAAAACTAATTCTAAGTGTCTCGTAGGATCTCTTCACTCCAGTTTCTTGTGTAGTCAAAGCAAGGGTCCTAAAAAAGATACTCACAGAGCTTGATTGTTAGCTTGGATGTGAGTTGTAGATATGTTGTTAAAGTTGAATGGACTCTTTTTAGAACAAATCGCCCACTTGTGATACACCACCATTCCCTATTGTTATATGTCATGTGTATGTCATTATGTTTGTGCGTATTTGTTAGCATTTAGAGTGATCATATTGTTAAAGTCAATCAAATTTCATTACCCTGTTTCCTTAGCCTTGTTTTCCATATTCACCCGGCATTAGAAAATTGATTAAACTTTGTAAGTATGGCATATGCAATGGAATTTCAGAAGATTCAAAGATTGTTTAAAGACACATATATATTTTATTATTATTATTATTACTATTGTCACCATGATTCTGATTAATATGATTTAAGTTGGGTTTTAATATACATCTTGGAGTAGTTTTTACCTTGGATGCATGCAAGATCATTTCAGTTCATTATCTCACCTTCAGTTTGGGTACTACGAATAGGTTAACCTAGTTGACCGAGTCAAACATGGTTCATAAGATAGTGACTACAAATATTAACAATGTTTATATTCTCTCCAGACATTTCCAAGACCAATACCACAGTCTTAGTTTTCACCAGATGGTCATAGTTATTGAGCTCCAATTTTTTTTTTTTCTATGACCATTATTTTTATTATGAGATGATGATATTTATGGGATTTTAGTGGATCAGTGTGTATGAGTGGTCAATTGTACCATTCTTCTATGTCTCCAGACACTTATGTGCAGCCAATTTTCCCCAGTTCTTAGCTTAAATGAAGTTATGATGATTTTATTATTTTAAGAGCATGTACCATTAAAAAATGAACTAGGAAAATCACTGAGGAAATCGATTTGGCTTGTGTGGTCAATAAAATGGAAAGGGAATGTGTCCATGTGATTTATTATGGCTCTTCGAACATATCTACACTATTTTCATCCAGTTTGATATTCCAGATTATTTTTTTGGCTCTCTTAGGGAAGGCGTCCCCCATAGGGAGAAATTACCTAAAATGGTCAAAATAAAAGTGTGTAAATCAAGTTTTATCTTTACAAATATGTATGGGGGGGGGCACTAATTCCCCCCCATGTCCCCTAAGTGTCAAAATTGAAAAAATAATCATTTATCATGTTGTAAAAATGGGCTTTATGAAGTAATTCTCCCCCCTCAATTGTATTGATCCATGCAAAAATAAAAGTTGTGATCTCCATCGTTTATGATATTTTAATCTCAATAGTTGGATGAAAAAGTAATATAGGGTTTGTGTATCTAAAAATCTATATATAGAAGGGACCCCCTTCATTGTATCCCATCGTGAAATTTTGTACTCTTGTCTCTAGACATTTGAATAAAGAGATTTTTGCAGAAAGTATTGGATCTTCTTTGTGGGATGTTCTTATTTGTGATTGGGAATTTTATCTTACTTAGCATTTGAAATATTTTTCCAGATATCAAATATTTTTTGGAATATAGTCCTTTACATGCAGGAGGGTTTTATGGATCTCCCAACTACTTTCTCTAGAAGGCGTTTGCATAATTAGGGGGTTTCTCAATAGTATCTTTGATCTTTGATATGCACTCTGATTTTCTTTCATTTACAATGTCTTTTTCATGCGTAACAAATCTCACTTTCTGTAGTTTGACTTTGCAGGGAAGAGGGGAACACTACCTTGCTTGGGAAAATCATTTCCACTTGGTACTTCTTCAAAATCACTTCAAATTGGTCGAGACAAGATAAATAATCATTTGCAAGGAATCTACAAGATTTTTCGGGTAAGATCTACTCATAATCTCTTGTTCTAAATTTCTATGCCATTAATTATTAAATTATCTAGCGAAACTCACATTTTGAAACCCTCAATCTTTAGATTTACAGGATCTAGTTTGCGGCTAGCTTTAAAACTTAAAACCTACTTTGGAAATAAATTAAAACCCCAATTTTCATGGCCATCGGACTCCATTTTCACATCTAACGCACATACCATTCCTCTAGGGGAAGACACCCTACTTGAGGGAAGTGGGTATTCTCTGTTCCGCAAATTGGGTATTGCTAGTTTCACTTCTAATTGCATTATCTTACACCTAGCAATAAATTTGAGTGTCTAATTCTATATAATTTTACCATTTACCTCTAGATCCCATTTTCCATACTTAAATCCCTAGGGTAAATTGGGGTTTTTCATATAGGCACACGTTCTCTCTAAGTAATTGTGCCAAAATCTAACTAACCATACTACTAAAAGATTTAGTAAAGTTTCCCTAGGTTGTCTACTTGAATTCCTAGATTTTAGAGTTATCTTGGTTATAGGGACGCCCCCTAGGATTAGTATCTACACCGAGTCTAAAGTGTTAGTATCCTTAAATGATGTGACATATGAGTTTCTTTCATAGGTCTTGGATATCATAGGTCACGAATTTAGTTTCCTTTCCACTCTGCCATCCTAGATAGGATCACCCTACGGGGCAACTCCAAGATTCGTGATAACATGAGCTTTGACAAATATGGAAAATGGCATGTCTTTATTCAACAAACTTTAGGATCAAAAGGGATGCATGAGTGTGGAACTTGGTTATTATTCCACTTATCTTGTGGGAAGAATTGGATCCATTTCATTCTAGGAACCTTTAGGTGATATTTTTGAGTTTAATGCTTTGTTTGTTCTTGGGTAGAAGACATATATTATTTCAATATCTTATATGGAATATCTTCATTGTATGATTGAGTTTGATGCTCATGAGGTCATATTTAGGATACAAACCCATGTTGTGGAAGAAAGGGTTTGTGTTAGAGGTATTTATAGCTCATAGGAAAATCCAAGAAGTATGATGATTTGGTGCATGGTAGTACCAATGGGTTGTGGTACATCCATATTGGTCATTTACAATATCGATAATTGTCTCCCTTGAAGGACCTAGTGCAAGGATTCCCATAATTTAAGACAGAGAAAGTTGTTTGCAAATGATGCACCCTTATTAAGCACATCAATATTTAATTTACTATTAGTCAACATAGATCAAAAGGGATTATTTATTTCATCCATTCATATATGTGGATACCTATGTCTTTCGCTTCCTAGACATGTAGTTGGAATTACATCACTTTTATTGATATTTTCTCTTATAGGATTTGGATCTATTTTTTAATATTAAGGATGACGTGTTTAACAAATTCATAGAGTTCAAGATCTAGGATGAAAATTAGATAGGAAGGAATATTAAAGTGCTTCACTCGACTAAAGGAGGGGAGTGTAACTCCACAATGTTTGATTCTTTGTGCAGGGAATTTGGGATCAAGATGGAGTTGACAATGCCTTGCTATGTCCAACAATAGAATGGGGTTGCTCAGAGGAAGAGTAGATTTACTTTAGTGACACTTGAACCAAAAATTGAATCACAAATGATATAGAAAACTTGAACTTCAAACCTAACACAAATATATCCACAAAATAATGAACACAAGAATATGGAAGGAACCCTTAAGGTAGGCTAACACCATAAAAAAATCCATATGGAAGAAATCACTCAAGCATGCTTTCTACAAAACCATACATCCAACATATCTCAATGCAAGTATACTCGTGTATTTATACTTTCTCATAAGTATTCCTAAGGGGGTTATACTAGCTATCCCTTATTATTATATTATTTCCTTTAATTACTTTGTGAGATTATTTATTACCCACTAACTACCAAGTGGCCCTATTCCATTATTAACCGTATTACATGCGTTATCCCCTTAGGTACATCCCTAGGTACCCCATATTATCCTCTCGAGGTACATTACATTCCATCCCCATTTGCATGTTTCATCCTCAAAACATGAGAGAAATCCATACAATATGATCTACTAAGCAATGTAGCCAACTAGTACCAAGTATGTACATCCATCCATCCTTCTGAAATATAGACATGGGATCCAACTGCTTCCTTTCCACCTTGATATTCATTGTGGTTGATCCTTTGTTTTGATGTTGTCCTTGTGCAACTCTCATATCTCCATGCATTACTTTTAGTCCTCCATATGCCTTCATATTGGTTGTCTTTTTGGTCCCATTTTTTTATGCTCCCAACCTTTCCTTAACAATTGTTATTTCTCTTAGTGGGTGTGAGTGGCACTATACAACTTTTTAAACTATTGTTTCTTGTTTCTTTGACTCTTCAGCATGTTCTTCCTTTGAGTCACATAGCTTGTTATATTCTTCTTCATTTTTATGCCCTTTATCTGGGATTTTATTCATGTGCTTCTATATTTTTTCTTATCAGTCATCCTCATACTCTTAATTTGAGGTGTATGTATGGATTTCAATTATTTTACTTGCAAGGACTTCTTCATGTGCTCCCTATACCAACCTAAGTCCATTCAAGGATGCCCAAAAACAATATTCACATCATCTATATCTATAACAAGAAAATACGAATGCAATACATATTTATCCATAGTAATATTCAAATATTTTAAAATTTGAGCAATATCACCCCCAATATCCGCGCTTCGAATATGATTTAAAAGGAATTGCAACCTTTTAGTTGGGACAACATTGATGAAAATATACGTGCTACTAGGGTTTATAGAAATAATAACATTTTTGTGTCCCATACATCCATAAACCTGTAATAGAAAGTTTGTACACAAAAATAAACCCTATGAGACCACCTATCGATACTTCTTCATAGTATGAGACCACCTATCTAAAAGTACATTTTATTTATTCTATATATGGAAGTGTCAATTTACCTTAGGTTCAATTGACCTTTACCATATGGTAACATTCTCAATATTAGAGTATAATTTGTGTTTCCAATAAGGACATTTGGCCTCCCACGAATATATGTAATTATTCAATACTAGAACCATTTAATTTTCCTGTAAAATACATCTTCCTTGAAAGAAATCCTACAACCAAAACTAGGGTTTTAAATAAATAACTTACTTTTTAGTGTAGCTCCTGTGTAACTGTTGATCCAAAACAATTAAAATGCTCATAACTCCATCAATATTGCTCAAAATTTTTATTATGACTGGAATTATGAAATGCCACAGTCATTCTACATCTACCAGGGTTGGTTTGGTAGAAATTTGGGCACTCTATAAAATTATATTATCTTTCTAATGCGTGCAACTATCACCATAAAGAACCTCAAAATAACTTATTTCAATTCATTGATAATTCCACTTCCTAGACTTTGATTTGGATTTTTTTAATTTTGAAATCGAGTGTTCTTTCTTTAGGAACTTAGATCTATAACCAATTTCTTCAAATTATGCAAAAAAAAATACATGAATTGGTCTTAATAGTTCCTTTCTCTTTTTCCTTTTAAAAATCTATAAAAAGAGAAGAAAAAAAATCCACCTTTTGGGCCCAAGAAAGAGCTCCAATGCCACTTGTAGTGATCCTTAACCCATAAATCGAATCATAAATAATATAAAACAGTTAAACTTTATAACTAACATAAATGCATCCATAAGAGAATGAACACAAGAATATGGAAAGAACTCTTAAGGTAGGGTAACACCATCAAACACTCCTTATGTAAGGAATCACTCCAAAAGACATGTTTGCTACAAAACCATACATCCAACATATCTCAATACAAAGATAATCCCATGTATTTATACTTTATCACAAGTATTCCTAGGGAATTTGTGCCAACTACCCCTTATTATTATATTATTTTCTTAACTACCTAGTGGGATTATTTATTACCCACCAATTACAAGTGGGTCGATTCCATTGTTATATGCTTATTGCTTACATTTTTCTTTGGGTAACTCCCTAGGTATCATCATATTATGGACCTCCCTACGTACATATATTATTGAGACTGTTAAGCCTTTGATTCGTGGAATGGATTTTCTCCTATTCTTTTGGGTATAGGATTGTAATATGATCATGTATAACGTGAACAAGATCCCTCATAAGATCTTGAAGGACATGGCACTAGACGATGCATTTGGTTGTCCAATTTATATTCATGTGTTAGAGTAGAAGAGGAAAAATTTGGAATCCTTGAGTATAAAGGATATTTTTGTTGGATACAATGACAATTACACAGATTACAAGGTCTATATCTAAATTCAAAAGAAGACAATAGTGAGTAGAGATTGGAAGTTTAATGAGGATGTGAGATAGTCTAGTTCACATGATTCTCCTTTAGCAATTGAAGAGAAAGAGGAGGTTGTTGTTCCAAAGAATAATCTAGAGATTTGAGATGAGTTAGATTTATGTATGTATGAGGTAATATTAGGGTCAAATATGCCCTCATCTTCCACTCTATCCCACAAGAGATTGATATGGCTCTCTTAGATATTACAAGAGGCTTGAAAGCATGTAGGAGCACGCAAATATTCAAAGAGGGTAAGTATAACTCTATGGAGATAAGCTAGTCATATTTTATTTGTGAGCCCTTTAATTATATTGAGGAGGAGAGGCATGATACCTTGATGGTGGATGATGCTAAGATTGATTCCATGTTCTCAATTGATGAGATTAATGCAAAGTACATGGATATGGCTGTTGGATTCTCTTAGAAAGATAGTGTTTACCATGGTGTTACTCTTGCTTCATGATTCTCTAAGGATGAGAGAGTTGACAAAGATCAAGTTATCTTAGATTGTAGAGTATTTGAGGTGCATCACAGGTATTCTCATGTTCATAGGTTTTTGATAGCCTTGTATGGATTGTAATGTATACCACAAGTTTAATATTTCATGGTCTATTTGGATTGTTCATATTTCTATATTTTTTTAAAATTTTGATATATGTGATCCACTTATCTTGGTCTTCTATGGAATTATGGTTACCTTTACAAGATCCCCTATATAGCTCATGATGTGGCGTTCGAAGATCTTGACCCGTGATTTTTATTTGTGGGATGTTGGGGTTTGGTAGGTTGCTTATATTCCTTAATATCCATATGTGGGAAACGTTCTTGTGAGGTCATTGATATTGTGATAGTAAGGAAAACAACTTCATTTTAGCAGACAACTATTGAATCTAAGACTACAACATGTACAAGTTTTGTTTGTGGCAGGTTTGGTGGAGTTGCAAAGAGAGTCAACAGGTGTTGATGAAGACGCTTTCCGTGTAAAGAGAGAGTGTTGAGAATATAATTGTCATTGATGTCAAAGGAGTTCATGAATGACAAAGGAATAACCAATAGACATGGTAGCAAGATGAAATTAGTAAAAGACAAAGGATCCACTATATGGATTATCATTGAATGTAAAAGATAGAGGCATGAATATATGAGTGAAGAGGGAGTGTGGAGTGGAGAGTGCAGAGACTGTGTGTGAGCAAATTGTACCTCTAGTTAAGTTGAATGAAGAACAGAGTTTACTTTGCAAGTATTTTTAAGTATTTATACCTTTGTTTCACTCACCAGAAGTATTGATTTGAATCTCTCTATGTGTATGTGTGTATTTCGAAATATGATATAAGTATAGAAGATCAAAATTGTCTGTGCATAGAGTGCTGCAGAAAATAATTGATCGATCCACTGATCAATTCAATCATGGAGTTAAAGATCTACATCTTGGACAAATCAAAGGTTGAAAAGGGATTTCGCAATTAGAAGTAGCACCCGAATTAAGCCTAAACCAATTGCACATACGACTAGAGATCATACAGTGGAGATTAGAGGTGGAGAGTATCAATGGTTGAAGGAGGATTCCACTTGATAAAATACGTGGAAGATAAAGAAGGGTTGAGCTTGCAAATCGGAGATGATCGTTGGGATATGATATTGAGATCAACGGTCTAGATCAATCATCAAATTAAATCGACGAAGCACAACGATTCTGCTGGGTGGAGTTGCACGATTTGGAAAACTTTTAATGTGCACGAATTTTTTATGAAATCCGCTTCATCATAGTTGAATTCCATCGTTGATTTGGTGGGGACACATATCTAATGGTCCTTAAGGATTCTACCGATTTAACTAGAAATCCCGTTAATGTTTTGCTTAGTTATGGAATAAATGAAATTGTAAAGTGCTTGATATCCATAAAACAACATGGATGACAGATCGGACGATTTGTTTGCTGACTCAGTTAGGTTAGTGAGCCGATTAGATCCGCATCTCCTACCTGGAATCATAATCATTGGGAATATGATTGAGATCGACTGATAAGGTTGATCATTGAAACAGATCAACGGTTGTCAGCGATTTCGCTGGGAGAACTAGCACGGACAAATAAAATTCTAATATGCGCAAAATTTCTCCAAAATACGCCTTATGGTATTTGAGGTCCACCATCGATCTAGATCTGATAGTCGTCAAGGATTTCACATATTCAACTAGCAGGTGAGTTAATTGCAGAGGGTGAATGCAAAATTTTAATTTCAATCTACTTTGTTTTATTTGGAGTCCGTCATTGATTGAAGTTGACAGAGATCTAACGATTGAGGATGATTTCTCCTGTTCAACTAGCAGGGGATTTAACAATAGAGGCTCGACACGGAATTCAACGGTTAGGATTGAATCTGCAAGGAAATCTATGGTGGGGAATGATTTCCACACAAAGAAGAGGGGAGATCCACAAATTCGCATTTGATCATAGACCAATGGTTAGGATTGAATCCGCAAGGAAATCTACGACGGGGAATGATTTCCCCAAAAATCAAAGGGGAGATCCACAAGCCCGCATTTGATTGTTGATCAACAGTCAGAAAGACATACGCAAAAAGATCGATAGAGTAGAAAGGAGTCCGTCAGTGGAATGAAGAAGGCGGAGAATCATGAAAATACTTTGGGAAATTTCACAGTTCTGCTACCTGAAATCCGAAAGATCGACGATCCGGAAAACATCCACATGAGATCGATGGTACGGAAGAAAAATGGAGAAAAGCAGAAATCTCGAAAAGGCATGTTGAAACCCACAATTCAAAATTTAGAAGATTGACTATCAGGATAGCACTAGAACGAGATTGACGATGTGGAAAGATTGGTGTGAAAAGTAGAAATATTGAAATGACATCTTGAAAAAGTCACAAACCCGAAATCCGCAATCCGGAAGATCGATGGTCAGGATAGAACTCAAACGAGATCGATGATGTAGAAAGATTGGTTCAAAAAGAGGAAGTCATGAAACACTATTTGGAGAAATTCACATATCCGATATTCACTTTTTATCTCAAATCTCTTAGGAAAAAGCCCGAAATGAAATCAACGACTCAGGATGATTGCAGAAATAGAGATTGCGGAAGAACACGTTTGGAAGAATAAACTGTAAATCGATTAACAAGGAATTGTTTTAGTTGTTTTGAAGAATCACGATAGAGGTATATAACTCTGCGACTTAGTAATAGAATGATGAATTAAGATCTCATGAAGAGGAAACATTGAAGGATGAAATGGCACAATGATGAAGAGATGCATCTACAGGAAACATGAAAATATTTATACACAAAAGGATGAGTTAGAGAAAGTGTCTTGGTGGTCCATATCATAAAAGAAGAAGCAAAGACTAGTGAGTGTGACATAGATTGAAGGGTAAAGGAATCTGGAAGATTACTAAAAACATATTAGGGTGGTAGGGTGGCGCTAGGGCAGACAATAGGCCTGTAGTGGGTTGTAGCCTTCTTCCAACAGAAGCTAGTAAATAGGGTGTAGTAGCATCTTGTAAGTTGTAGATGAAAAAACATGGGGTTGTAGCCTCCTTCCAGTAGTTGCTGGTAAATAGGGTGTAATACCATCCTTGTATGTAGTAGTATGAAAAAACTATTTGTAAATAACAATTTGCAGTAATAAGAAGTATTGGTGGTTTACCCAATTGGGATTCCATGATAAATTTGTGTTATGTGTGTTCTTGTGGATTATGTGTTTTAATGAGTAAATTAAAAGTGGTTTTAAATTGATAAAAGTATTTGATTCACCCCCCTCTTAGTATTGACCAATATTCCAACAATTGGTATCAGAGTAGGTTCCTTCACCACAGTTCAACCATTGAAAGGTAGATCCTATTTAAAACCACTATGGATCAACAAGAAGGTTTAGCCACCAACATGCCTCCATTATTCACAGGAGGCCATATGATGTCCCTTGGATGGAAGGTTTGGGAAGCAACTGAGAAATAGTATAAAATAGATGACCAAGCACCTACATACCCAGAGGAACTAGGCCAATATGAAGGTAATTCCAAAGCCCTAAATGCAATCCTGAGTGGGTTAACAAACTCTGTATCTACAAAATTTATGCAATACAAGATTGCCAAACAAGCCTAGGATAAGTTAAAAATTATCTATGAAGGAGCATCTAAAGTCAAAGAATCCAAGCTTCAAACATATAAAGGGAAGTTTGAGAGCCTTAAAATGAAAGAAGAGGAAAATATTGGGGAATAACTTCTAAGAGTATATGAGGTTGTCAATGCTATTAGAGGTCTTGGAGGAAAATTAAAAGAAAGAGAAGTGGTGAGCAAGGTACTAAGAACGTTGCTAATGAAGTATGACTCAAAAGTGTCCACTCTAGAAGAACGAGATGACCTTAATGACATGACAGTAGATGAACTACATGGGATATTCATTGCATATGACATGAGGACGGGACATAATGAACCCTCAATAAAAGAGGCAACATTTAAATCCCTATCCAAGAAACAATTAGAGAACCTAGATGATGGAGAAACTCTTTTCATCAATAAACTTGAGATAGCTACCAGGAAATACAAAGGAAAGCTACACTTGAAATGTTTTAACTGTGGAAGAATTGGACACGTTGCCAATAAGTGTCCTTACCCAAAACAAGAGGAGAGTGATCATGGAGAATCTTGTTATCATAAGGATAATACCATGGGTAAGAAGAAGTTTAAGAAAAATAATAAGAACTTATATTCCAAAGAAGATAGTGGCGATGAAAGTGAAGATGCAGAAATCCTATTTATAGGGACAACAAATTCAGAAGTGGACATAGAAGCTCAATACATGGTTGTTGTTGATGAAATTGAAAAATGTAGGAAAATAAACAAAGTTTTGAAAGAGAAACAAATCAAATTATTATGGACTTAAAGAACCAACTTCAAGAGGCCAAGAAGACCGAAGAAGATCCAGTATTTCTCCTCAAGGAGAGAATCCAAGATTCTGAAAAACTTGAAAAATAGATTATTCAACTTAGAAGATGGGTTGATTAAAATACATCAAATCAAAGTTTGAGAACAACTCAAGGATCTTATATGATATCTTAAGTAGCCAAATACCATCAAATGATAAAACTAGTCTAGGATATGACAAAGTAAAGGAGTCAGAATATTCCTTTGTCACAAACCAAAGTGGAAATGAAAGAAGCTATGATGCACTAAAGAGTCCCGTTAAAAGGGAAGAAAGCAAGAAATATGTCTCATCCTTTAATGACAAAGACAGAACTAATGAGGTGTCTAAGAGACCAATTACAAATAGATATCAACAGATCTTTTTGGGTCATTTTTACTCTTGTAATAATTTTGGTCATAAAGCCCTGAAATGTAGAGCTTATGGAAAGGTTTATGAATATAAGAATGATACGTCTAGTAAACCAAAAGGAAGAAATCATAACCGGTTTGGACCTCTTCAAAGATATGACATAGAGTGTTACAAATGTAATAACCTTGGAGATATGACTAGAGAATGTAAACTAAGGAAGAGTGTTTCAATAGAAGCTTAGAAATAGTGGAAGAAGATGGAAATTATGAAGAAAGAAGATCAAAGATTCCTCAAACATAAAGGGAAATTCTATGG
The DNA here is from genome assembly GCA_001517045.1 of Pseudotsuga menziesii. Taxonomy (NCBI): domain Eukaryota; kingdom Viridiplantae; phylum Streptophyta; class Pinopsida; order Pinales; family Pinaceae; genus Pseudotsuga; species Pseudotsuga menziesii. The sequence goes on from LPNX010374794.1 coordinate 156,977, forward strand.
ATACTGTCATTGTTGTCATAAGTTTGGTCACAAGGTTGCTGACTGTAGAACCAAGGGAAAAGATTAAAGTTTGAGAAGGAAACAAGACACAAACACAAAAGATGATAAAGGACAAGTAAGAAGGATACCTCATGGGAAAATATGGAGGAAAAAGTTCAGATTATGAGAACTCAGAAGAAACATAAATTTCAAACATCAGTGAGGTATCTAAATATGATGATGAGCATAATAGTTCCATAAATAAGAATGACATCCATTATGAGGAAAAGCAAGATGGAGATGTAAAAGAATACACCGATGAAGATGAAGATGAAGGTGATGAAGAAGGATATAATGATGATTGTGGGATTATTTTCTAAATATCTCTCATGATTTAAAGAGAACCCCGAAAATAACATTCGGAGGGATCATATACTCAGGGGGGGTTAAATTCAGAGAATTCCAATTGGTATCTAATGTTGAAGTATGCTGAAAGCTATCTTCATCAAAGACAATAGACGATCAAGGTTAAATGATAAGATTGGTGTATGGTTGACACAAAGAAAGTGTAAGACCTATGAAGTAACATTAGAACAACAAAATGTGTGATTCATGAAGACCATGATGTCTACAATCAAATAGAAGATAAATATTTTATGTTCACTTAGAATTTGAAGTCATGACACATAAAGATTGTTGACAGTGGAATAAAACTCAAGTCTGATATGGAAAATAAAAAAATTCAGTCTATTGAAAAGTGCTGGGATGAGTAAAAATAACAGTGAATATTGTGAAGGAACAATGGGTATTTTAAAAATTATACTTATCAGTTTAAGGAAGTTATTTCTAAATTTCTCTCTCAAACTTGTAGCAAAGCCTGTTGTTATCCCAGACCAAGGATTATGTGAAGACTTCTTAAGAAGAGAAAGTTACATAATACAATTAAAAAAAATAGTGTAATGCTGAGTGTAAACTCGGTCATAAAAATGTTGACAAAGGAGAGGAAGTACACTGACAGGGGGAGTCCATGGATCTATCATTCAAGTTATCATTCAAGAACCTATTGCAAGAAAGGAAATATTAAGATAAATGATAATACATTGGTTAGTAACAAGTCCAGCTAACAAAGGGGAGATATTTTGAAAGGGGGATTTGTCAGAAAGAAGAAGACAAGAAATCCTATACCAAAATGGGTACAACAATACAGGTTATCCTTTGTCATTGTTGTCTAAGGGGGAGAATGTTTAGATGTTTCCATCAATGCCAAAGGGGGTTATTGTTGAGAGTATAGTTGTCATTGATGTCAAAGGAGTTCACAAATGAAAAAGTAATAACCAATAGACATGGTAGCAGGATGAAATCAGTAAAATACAAAGGATCCATTACATGGATTATCATTGAATGTAAAAGATAGAGGCATGAGTATATGAGTGAAGAGACACTGTGGAGTGGAGAGTGCAGAGACTGTGTGTGGGAAAATTGTATCTCTAGTTAAGTTGAATGAAGAACAAAGTTTACTTTGCAAGTATTTTTAATTATTTATACCTTCGTTTCAATCGCCAGAAGTATTGATTTAAATCTCTCTATGTGTATGTGTGTATTTCGAAATCTGATATAAGTATAGAAGATCGAAATTGTCTGTGCGTAGAGCACTGCGGAAAGGAATTGATCATTCCACTGATCAATTAAATTACAGAGTTAAAGATCTGCATCTTGGATAGATCAATGGTTGAAAAGGGATTTCACAATTATAAGTAGTACCCGAATTAATCCAAACCAATTTCACATACGACTAGAGACCGTATGGTGAAAATTAGAGGTGGAGAGTATCAACGGCTGAAGGAGGAATACGCTAGATAAAATACGAGGAAGATAAAGAAGGGTCAAGATTACAAAAACAGAGATGATCATTGGGATATGAGATCAAGATCAACGGTCTAGATCGATCGTCAAATTAAATCGACAACGCACAATGATTCTGCTGGGTGGAGTTGCGCGGTTTGAAAAAATTTTGATGTGCACAATTTTTTTATGAAATCCGCTTCATCATATTTGAAGTCCATCGTTGATCTGGTGGGGACATAGATTTGACGGTCCTTAAGGATTCCACTGATTTAACTAGCAAGTATGTTAATGTTTTGCTTGGCTGCAGAATAAACGAAATTGTAAAGTGTTTGAGATCCATCGGATAACGTGGACGTCAGATTGGACGATTTGCTTATTGACTGAGTCAGGTTAGTGAACCGATTAGATCCACATCTCCTACTTGGAACCAGAATCACTGGGAATAGGATCGAGATCGACGGATAAGGTTGATCATTGAAGCAAATCAACGACTATCAGCAATTTTGCTAGGAGAACTAGCGCATATAAATGAAATTATGATGTGCGCAAAATTTCTCTAAATTCTGCCTTATGGTATTTGAGGTCCACCGTCAATCTAGATCTGATGTCCTGAAGGATTTCATAGATTCAACTAGCAGGTGACTCTAACTGTAGAGGGTGAATGCAAAATTTTAATTTCAATCTAATTTTTTCTATTTGGAGTCCACCGTTGATTGAATTTGACAGAGATCCAACGATTGAAGATGATTTCACTCGTTCAACTAGCAGGGGAGATAACAACAGAAGCTCGATGTAAAATTCAATGGTTGAGATTGAATCCGCAAGGAAATATACGACGGGGAATGATATGCGCACAAAGAAGAGGGGAGATCCATAAATTCGCATTTGATCGTAGATCAACGGTTAGGATTGAATCCGCAAGGAAATCTACGTTGGGGAATGATTTCTGCATAAAGAAAATGGGATATCCACAAACCCACATTTGATCATAGATCAACGGTGAGGAAGACATCCACACAAATATTGATGGTGCAGAAAGGATTCCGTTAGTGGAATGCGAAAGGAAGAAAGTGAAAGGCCGAGAATCGGGAAAAGTCTTTGGGAAATGTCACGGTTCTGCTACCCGAAATCCATAAGATTGACGGTCCGAAAAACATTTGCATGAGATCGATGGTGTAGAAGAAAAATGGCGAAAAGCAAAAATATCAAAAAGACATGTTGAAACTCACAATCCGAAATCTAAAATATCGATGGTCAAGATAGCGCTCGAACGAGATCGACGATGTAGAAAGATTGGTGCGGAAAGAGGAAATCTCGAAATGACATGTTCAAAAAGTCACAAACCCAAAATCCGCAATCCAGAAGATCGATGGCCAGGATAGAACTCGAACAAGATTGACGGTGCAGAAATATTGGTTTAGAAAGTGGAAATCATGGAATGATATTTGGAAAAAGTCACATATCCAATATCCATTTTTTATCTCTGATCCACGATTAGGAAAAAAAACCGAAATGAGAGCAATGACTTAGGATGATTGCAGAAGAATACGACTGTAAGAATAAACTGTAAATCAATTAACAAGGAATTATTTTAGTTGTTTTGAAGAATTGCGACGGAGGTAGATGAATCTACGACTCAGTAATAGAATGAGGAATTAAGCTCTCATGAAGAGGCATGATCGAAGGATGAAATTGTGCAATGATGAAGATATGCATCTGCAGGAAATGTGAAGGTATTTATACACAGAGGGATGAATGAGAGAAAGTGTCTCTGTGGTCCATATCATAGAAGAAGAAGTAGAGACCAGTGAGTGTGATAGAGATTGAAGGGTAAAGGAATATAGGAGATTACTAAAATCATATTGGGGTGGTAGGGTGGCTAGGGCATGAAACATGCATATAGTGGGTTGTAGCCTCCTTCCAGCAGAAGCTAGTAAATAGGGTGTAGTAGCATCCTGTCAGTTGTAGCTGAAAAAACAGGGGGTTGTAGCCTCCTTCCAATAGTTGCTGGTAAATAGGTTGTAATACCATCCTTGTCTGTAGTAGCAGGAAAAAACTATTTGTAAATAACAATTTTGTAGTAATAGGAATTATTGGTGGTTTACCCAATTGGGCTTCCACGATAAATTTGTGTTTTGTGTGTTCTTGTTGATTATGTGTTTTAATGAGTAAATTAAAAGTGGTTTTAAACTGATAAAAGTTACAATACTGGTTCACCCCCCATCTCTCAGTATTGGCCCATATTTCAGCAAGGCATGATACCTTAATGGTGGATGATGCTAATATTTATTCCATGTTCTCAATTAATGAGATTAATGCAAAGTTCATGGATATGGTTGTTGGATTCTCTTAGACAGAGAGTGTTAACCATGGTGTTACTCTTGCTTCATGATTCTCTAAGGATGAGAGAAATGACCAAGATCAAGTTCTCTTAGATTGTAGAGGATTTGAGGTGCATCACAGGGATTCTCATGTTCATAGGTTGTTGATATCCTTGTATGGATTGTAATGTATACCGCAATTTTTATATTTCATGATCTATTTGACTTGTGCATATTTCTATATTTTTTTATTTTGATATATGTGATACACTTATCTTGGTCTTCTATGGAATTGTGGTTACCTTTAGAAGATTCCCTATATATCACATGATGTGGTGTTCGAAGATCTTGACCCATGATTTTGATTTGTGGGATGTTGGGGTTTGGTAAGTTGCTTATATTCCTTAATATCCATATGTGGTCAATGTTCTTGTGAGGTTATAGATGTTGTGATAGTAAGGAAAACAACTTCATTTTAGGAGACAACAATTGAATCTAAGACTACAACATGTACAAGTTTTGTTTGTGGCAGGTTTGGTGGCGTTGCAAAGAGAGTCAACAGGTGTTGATGAAGACGCTTTCGTTGTAAAGAGAGAGTGTTATCTTTTGTGGTTACTCTAAAAGAGTTTACATCATGTTTTGGGGTGTTTCATAAGATGTGGGGTGTAATGTGTATGTTTAGCTCTTGGATAATCCATGATGGGTTTACACACGAGAGATGGTTTGTTATATATTTGCACATTGGAGATGGATTACTCAGTGATTGCTTGAATTCACGTGGTTTCTTGCATAATATTCTTCTCTTTGGCATTGCATATCTCTTGAAAACATTGGTTACATTCTACATCATGGTCGTATGGATATTGTTGCTTGCTTGGAGAACACTCTAGTACTTAGGAGGAGAATTTTTCATCTCGAAGGAGGGAACTAGGCCCTAAACAACACATGGTAGCTTGGATGTTTGCATGGAGTCTTAGAGTTGGATCAAGGATGCTTGGTTTGTGACAATGTTTATGTAGGGAGAGTGGAACTATTGGAGTACATGTATTAGGAGGTTTGTTGGAGTCTTTGGAGGCTTGTAAGAGGAGTGCTAGGAACATCTTGTGGAGTTCCCTTTTAATCCTTACTTGTGGATGGCATCACCTTGAAGCTTGACATGAGTGCCTTTGGAATATATCACTCCACATGCGTGAATATACATGTGTTATTGTAGGTATCTTGTAAGGGAATTGAATCTCATATGTATTGTTGACCTCCCTTAACTCTCATATATACAGAGGAAGGATAGATTCCTTCACTAATAATTCATTTATAACTCATTATTGTCCATTCTTTTGTTAGATATGTGATCAAGAGAATTCCATCACTTGTACTCTCTCTCTCTCTCTCTCAGACCTTCTTATGTCATTGAATTCTCTCTCTCTCTCTCTCTCTCTCTCTCTCTCTCTCTTGGAGTCACTCGGGTTTTGAGATTGTTGGATCATATTGAAGACTATGTTAGGGTTTCATCCCTTGCATATTTGAGATTAAGTTTTTTAGATGAAACATTAGGTTGTATTTGTTAAAGTGAAGAACATGAAGAGATTTATTATCTTGGAGGACATGATTGAGTGATGCATTCTTGTTGGATATCCTTGGTGCGAGTTAGAATTTTCTTGTTTTTATCTATTTAAGGCCTTGGAGAGCTAGAGGATTGTACTAGCCTTATGATAAGGCTATGGTATGTACATTAACTACTAATGAAGTTTACAATTGTCAAATACTTTTCTTATTGTATATTTGGTTTTCAACCATCTATATTCTTCATGGTTTGTAATTTCTAGCTCTACATGTCTTGCCAATTTGACATAAGTTAAGAGTGATTAATGTGTTAAGTGATTTAACATTATAATCGATGAATATAAGGGCATCCTTACAGGTGTATTTATAACTATCACAAGTATTTCCAGATATGGTATATGAATGATAATAATTTTTATAGAGGGCTAAAATTTATTGGCATACATCGATATCTTGTTTTGAATTTCCTATTGGATTGGGGTTATTAAGAGATGAAATATAGTTCAATGTTGATGATATTTTATTTATATTTCAAAAAAACCTTAAGGTTGAAAATTCACAAGGTTAATAATCAAGAAACCTTTATGAAAGAGGTGAATTTTAAGGCTTGCATTAAAAACCATTATTGTCATTTTGCTATGAAATTTCTACAATGACTTAATCACGTCCTTAAAAACTTCCCAATCTATCACTACTAGTTTATTGCATAGTCTTACAGCAAACATCAATTTCCCACTATGTCAAAGCACAGACTTTCAACTTCAAATGTATAAAAGAGACTATGTGTGGTCCACTAGCCTCATGAACACTAAAGTAAACTTCTAGCTATTGCAACCACTGATTCAAATCTATATCCTATCTCCCCTTCCTATGATTTGATCATATGCTTGTATTTTGAATTGTGTTTGAATTCATTTCCATTATCTCATTCGTTGGTTTCTCCATCTTAGGTACTTTCACATCTCCGTCATCTTGTTATGCACTATAACATGAGTGTAATACCTTGGTTTTGACCCCAAGGGGGAGGGGAATGTAATGACCCGATTTTGACCCCATGGTATTGAAATTGTACATGATGTATATGTTATACTTAAATCATGGCGAGGATCTCAAGACCAAGGCCCCGCCATTGATTTGGCTTTTGTGTATAGGTGATCAAGGTTGATACCTATGGCGATAGTGCTATGTCAAGCACAATATATATTTTGATGCATCATGTAACTATGCAATTAATAAATACCACAACAAGCTATGAGATTGCAATGTGAAAGAGATGGGGGCATGATTTCACACAGAATAGGGAGGGGAGTTAGTCAAACTCCCAAGCAATTAGGGTGAGACTAGATGTCAATGGGGGAACCCATGAACCCTCAGCTACCTTTTTGTCCTCTGTCCTCAATCATTCATTTCTTCCAAAAGTTGGTTGAGGCAGTTAATGCCTTGGGCAGAGCAAGGCATGATAGTCTGATTGCGTGTTTGTGCAAGCCTACAGTCTCCAGAATCTGTGTTTTGGCATGTGAAGCAAGTAATCATGTGAATGCGTTCCCAGTTGGTAATCTTTGTCTTGATTTGAACATTGTGGTCATTCAGATCATACATGCTCACTCATTCACATAGTGTGATTATTCATTCATGATTATATGTTGTTCACTCTCCTAAATCACATAGAAGGTTTATGTTCATGACTGTTCATTCCATCTACATAGTGGTCCATTGTGGTATGATACCATGTCTTCTCTGTGTTACAGAGTGAAGCCCGTGTTGCTGTGTTTTCTTGTGGGTTGCTGTGATGTGCATCCCTGTTTTGGTTTGAAAGACTTAGGAGTGGAAGAGGCCCATAATTGGATGATAAACCTAGTGAATAGAGGAACCTCATAGACAGATCAATAGGGGATGGAAAATCATGTCTACACACCCTGAAGAGCAATGGAAGGGAAGGTATGGCCCGAGGGAACTTGTAGCAGTGAAGGGAATACTTCCTTGTGTTGGGTGTGTAGGTTTTGTGGAATTCCAAGCTCGATAGATCTAGTGTAGGTGTCCATTGAGCTCACTAGTTTAGCAATTATACCTTTACATTGCCTTGGCATCTTGAGAAACCCAACTGTTGGCTGGTTTGGCTGAGTTGTGGTGAGCATTTGACCAAGTGTGATTCATTTCCTTAGCATCTTGATAAACCCAACTGTGGTTAGTTTGGCTGTGTCTTGTTGTGCATTTGGCCTTGTGTAATCCTTGGTTGGACAATATGCTAAACCCAACTAAAGGTTGGATTAACTGTGTGTGTTTTGATGTGTGCTAGCAATGTGTGATCCCGTTGTTCCCTAAATCCTTGTGGAAACCATGCCCAACTTGGGGGTGGCAGTGGTGTTGAGATATTAATGAACACACTGGCCTATGGTTGGGTGGAACGTTGAAGCAACATAGCTAGTTGTGGGACAAATCCACCATCCAAGATAAGTATTCTCTATTATTCTTGTTTATGCAATGTATTTGCTTATGAATGACTATACTGGTTATGTAGAATGCTTATGAATATGATGAATTCATGCTAATGACTTCAGTAGAGTTTACTGTTGATGAATGTTCTTGCAGTTACATCTAAATTTTCCTTGTATGTTTTAATGCATTTTGCCTAAGTTCATGGATGCTAGAAGCATGCTATAGAGTCAGAATGCATCTGACTTAGTGTTTCTACCCCTTGAAATCAGCATGGGGAAGGCGAAAATCAGAAAAGAGAAGTCGAAACAGGGCAGAATGTGGGTTTTCGCACCCTGGGATATGTCTATGGAAGGGCGGAAGGCAGGAAGTAGAAGAATGGCCAAAATTTCTAAGGAAGAATTGGACTTCCCATTTATCAGACTGAAAAAGTCAAAATTCGAGAATCGACAAAGAAGATAAAGTTCTAAGGAAAAAGTTACCTTCTGATTTCCGAAGTCTAGGGTCGGAAAGCGAAAGTCGGGAGTGCAGAAAAAGGCTAAGGTTGAAAGTTAAGTTTTTTGATTCCTGACTTCCGCACTAGAGGGCGGAAATGCGGAATGCAGAAACGAGGATGAAGGTTTTTGTTGTTTGATATTTTTATGATTTTAAATTTCTACACTAGAGGGCGGAAAAGTGGAATGCGGAAGGAGGAACCATGGATAGAGGATTCCGTCATTTGTTAGTCTTCTAATTCCCGAGTTCTGCACTAGCAAGAAGAAAGGAGGAGGGAAAATTGTAGCTGATTAATTCCATCAAGAGGTTATGTTTCCAGCTTCCAAATTCTGAAGGCGGAAGGTGGAAGGTGTTAGACTGTTAATGATTCCGTCGTAAATATGTTTTTCGACTTCTGAGTTTCAAAGGCGGACGAGCGAAATGCGAAAAGCGGAATGTGAGTTGAATATCTTCGTCACACATTGTGCTCCCAGTTCTCAGATTCCGCAGCAGAAAGTCGGAAAGGGGAGTGCGGAGGGCAGAGTGCGAAAAGGATAGGTTCAGTGCGGAAAGGTGTTTTCGGTCGCAGAAGGGATATATGAAGGGTGGAACGACTGTTACAGTGGTTTCTAAGCCTGAGAAGGAAGGTTGAAGAGTGTGTTAACTTCCATGCCCTGTGTTTCGAAAGGAGAATAAGGGTTCTTAAAGATTTTTTTTTAATTTATCTGCATTATGGGGAATGAGGAGGTTACAGATTGGTATCAGAGATGCTGGTTGCGGTACTGGGCCTAAAGGGGCCAAGTTTAACAGTTAAAAGAGGGAAAAGTACCGTTTGATACCAACATTGTAGTACACTATAGATTGGTATCAGAGCTGCTGGTTGCAGCATTGGGCCTAAATGGGCCAGGTGACAGTAAGTAAATGGTTTTTACTTCTGAAATTGTTATGCAACTAACAAATGATGTTTATTAACACATTTTTGCAGAGTCATAGTGTCGATTGGAATAGTTGGTTTTTGGCTCAGCCATGAGAACCTATAGCATGAATGATGCACATAATCCCTATGAGCACGAGGAAGATACTATGGGAGAAAATGTCTGAGTTGAAAATGCTGAGACAGAGTCTAAGGGGAGAATATTTCAAGATACTCCCCCAGATTTTGCAGCCACCATGAGAAGCCTAAGGGTGGAGATGCAAAGTTACAGAGAAGATAATGAGAGGATGATTAAAGCTCAGGAAGAGCAGAATTAGCTGAATGCAGCCATGTTGCAGAGTTTGACAGACATCCATAGGAAGATGAACTCTGAGCATCGAGCAGTAAATCCGGAAGGAGGTAGGAGTGGTGCTAGAAGAAGAAAAATGTCTTCTAGTGGATCATCTGATTCTGAAAGAGCCAATGGGGTTCAAGTTCTTCTTCTCACAAGAATAAGAAAAAGAGGCACTACTAGAACAATTCACGTGATGAATTCAATTAAGCTAAGCCTCCTACATTTGATGGTGAGGTAAAGAACGGTCAAGAAGCTGAAGCTTGGCTTCTTGGGATTATAAAATATTTCCAAGTCCAGGATGACTCGGGGAATATGAAGGCTAGGGTAGACATCTTCAATTTGACAAGAATATCATCCATATGGTGGGAGCACTTCAGGAGTATGAAGAAGGTCAGTGAAAGGAATATTGTGTGGAAGTAGTTCCAGAAGTATTTCAAGAAAAAGTACCTCTATGATAGGTACTATGATGATAATATTAAAGAATTCCATGGGCTGAGATTGGGACAACAGACCATGGAAGAATATGCAAATAAGTTCTTGGAGTTGTTGAGGTATGTTAGGTACATCAGAGATGATAAAGTAAAAATCCAGCATTTTCTGAGTGGGCTACCTCAATTTTACAAAGACAAAATTGAATTTGATGAACCTAAAACTCTAGAAGAGGATATAAGAAAGGCCAAGTATTGCTATGTTTAGAACAAAGGAAAACCTAATTACCATAAGGCATGGAAGGATAAGAAGAATGAAAAGTTTAACGAAAGCCTAGAAAGGTTTTAAACCTTCTCACTACTGAAATTAGCAAAAGCATCCATCACAAGCTGTGACTAAGCCAACTAGAGTGATGGATGACATGTCAAGAAACCCAAAAGAGATTAGAGAACCTCTCCAATGCTGGAGATGTGTAGAAAACCATATGTGCAAGAATTTTTCACTTGAGGATGGGTATGTGAGGCAAGCTTACAATATTCAAGAAGCAGAAACTATGGGTCAAGTGGCAAGGACCATTCCTAGAATTTATGCAGCGCTGGAGGACCGCCAGGAAAATCATCAGTCAATTGTGATTGAAGTTCCAGGTAAGATTGCTGAGCAATCTGTTTCTATTTTGATTGACCCTGGATCTACTCACATCTATATTACTCCTAGAGTTGTTGATATTTGTTCTTTTAAGAAGTTAAAGCATAGCAAAACATGGTTAGTTCAACTAGCCATTGGGACTAAGAGAAAGGTTAGTGAAATGGTAGATAAATGTCCATTGGTTATGGATGGATTGGTCACTTATGCAGGTATGAATGTTCTACCACTTGGTTAATATGATGTTCTCATTGGAATTGATTAGTTGGAATCACATAGAGTAAAGCTTGATTGTTACAACAAGAATTTTGAGTGTATAGATGAAGAAGGAAACTTAAGGGTTGTAAGAGCCATTACAAAGGTGATTTCTATTAGGCATATTTCAGCAATGCATCTAAAGAAGTTATGTAGGAAAGGTTTCCAGTTGTATGCAGCCCATGTTGTGGAGGCAACAAAGAATGAAACTCCTAGGTTGGAGGACTTTCATGTGTTACAGGAATTCAGGGATGTTTTTCCTAAGGAAATTCCAGGGCTTCCTCCAAAGAGGGACATTAATTTCACAATTGAAATTCTATCAGGAGTAGCACCAATATCCAAGACACCCTATTGGACGAGCACACCAAAAATTCTAGAGCTGGAGATGCAGCTGCAAGAGTTGTTGGAGAAGAATTATATCAGGCCAAGTGTGTTTCCTTGGGGAGCTCCAGTTCTATTTGTGAAAAAGAAAGATGGCACACTCAGGTTGTGTATTGATTACAAACAACTAAACAAGGTCACTGTGAAGAGTAAATACCCTTTTCCTAGGATTGATGACCTCTTTGATCAAATGAGAGGAGCAAAGGTATTTTCCAAGATTGAATTGAGGTCTAGATACCATCAGGTAAGAATCAAAGATGAATATATTCATAAGACACCTTTAGAACAAGGTATGGAAATTATGAGTTTGTAGTGGTACTATTTGGTCTCACAAATGCACCACCTACATTTATGTGCCTTATGAATATTGTTTTCAATAGGTATTTAGACAATTTTGTTCTTTTTTTCCTTGATGACATTCTTATTTATTCTAAGAATTAGGAAGAACATGAAGAACATCTGAGAGTGACATAGCAATTGCTAAGGGAGCATAATTTGTATGCCAAGTTGAGAAAGCGCGACTTCTATAAAGATAGAGATCATTATTTGGGTTACATTATCTCAAGTGAAGGAGTATCTGTGGACCTTGAGAATATTAAGGCCATTATGAATTGGCCAACTCCAAGAAACGTGACAGATGTAATATCTTTTATGGGACTTGCAAGATACTACGGGATATTCATTAAAGGATTTTCCAAGGTTGCACATTCAATCACTTCTTTGCAAAAGAAGGGGATAAAGTTTGAATGGAAACCAAGGTGTGAAGAAAGCTTCCAGCAGTTGAAGAATCTTCTCACAAGTGCACTAGTTTTGAAAATTGTAGACCCAGAAAAATATTTTGTAGTTTGTATTGATGCATGTAATCAAGGTCTGGGAGGATTTCTTATGCAGGACAACCACGTGGTATGTTATGAGTCACGGAAATTGAAGTATCGTGAGAAGAACTATGCCACTCATGATTTAGAACTTGCAGCCATAGTACATGCTCTCAAGATGTGGATGCATTACTTAATGGGCAGAAAATTTGAGTTAAGGACAGACCACTGTGGTCTGAATTATTTGTTTGATCAGCCTACTCTAAATGCTAGGCAAGCTAGATAGCTAGAGTTTCTATGTGAGTTTGATTTTGAAATCAAACACATGAAAGGAAAAGAAAACAAAGTGGTTGACACACTTAGCAGGAAGGTACATGAAATGCATGTGGAATCTCTTAGTATTTGCCAATCATACTATTGAAGATGAAATGTATGTGCGGATAAAGGACAAATTGCAGCAACAAAGTTCTGAGAAGGGGTATGAGGGATATAAATTGGAAGACTATGGACTTCTTACTTATAAGAACATATTTTATATTCCAACAATAGTAGATTTGAGGAGAATTGTTATGGATGAGATCCAACAAGCTCCATATTCTGGTCACCCAGGATATTAGAAGACAATTTCTACATGTAGAAAGTAGTATTTTTGGCCAGGAATAAAAAAGGACATTGCTGAGTATATCTAAGTGCATGAAATGTTAGCAGGTGAAGGTTGAGAATCAATACCCAACAGGTTTTTTGCAGCCTTTTCCAATTCCAGAATGGAAATGGGAAGTTGTTTCCATGGATTTTATTAGAGGGTTGCCGATGACTTGGAGACAACATGATTCTATCATGGTTGTGGTGGAAAAGTTGACAAAGGAAACACATTTTATACTGATTAAGTCCACGTATAAGACTGATGCCATTGCAAAAATATTCATGAAGGATATTTTCAGATTGCATGGATTTCCTAAGGAAATAGTTTCTGACAGGGATCCCAAGTTCAATTCCAATTTTTGGAAGGGCCTGTTTCCAGATTTGGGTACCAAGATGAACTTCAGCACTGCCTACCATCCCCAGACTGATGGATAGACAAAGAGACCGAATCAAGTTCTTGAAGACATGCTTCACATGTATGTGATGGACAAACCAACAAAGTGGGAGGATTATTTACACTCAGTAGAGTTTGCTTATAATAATGGACAACAAGCATCCTTAGGGATGAGTCCATATGAATATTTGTACGGAAGAAGGTGTAGGACACCAGTGACCTGGGATAATTCAGTGAACATGATTATGCTTGGTCCATATTTTCTTAAGGAAATGGAGCAAGATCTTGCAAAGATCAGGCAGAACCTGAAGGTAGCCCAGGATAGACAGAAAAGCTATGCAGACAAGCATAGAGTGCATAGAGAGTTTAGTGTTGGGGATCATGTTTACCTCAGAGTGGGGGAAAGGAAGAGTTCCTTGAAGCGTGGAAGTTGTGCCATGCTGTCACCTAGATATTGTGGGACTTTTGAAGTGCTTGTAAGAATAGGTCCAGTTGCATATAGACTTGCATTGCCTACTAGCACTAGAGCTCATAATGTTTTTCATGTTTCCTTGCTTAAGAAATATGTACATGACCCTAACCATGTGATAAATTGGGATGTGATTCAGGCAGAATCTGAGGGAGAGTTCCAAACCAAGCCCTTGTGCATCCTCAACAGGAAGTTCACAGTGCTCCGGAATTGAGTCGTTGGACAGGTGAAGGTGCAGTGGGAGAACTACGGCCCTGAAGAGGCTACATGAGAGTTGGAGGATGCCATGTGATTGGCACATCCATTTTTGTTCAATTTTGTCGAGCATTGAGGGCGGTGATATTGTATCATTTTTTTATCAATTTTGAAAAGCACTGAGGACAATGTTGTTGTAAGGGGGAGGGGATGTAATGCCCCGGTTTTGACCCCAAGGGGGAGGGGAATGTAATGCTCTGGTTTTGACCCCATGGTATTGAAATTGTACATGATGTATATATTATAATTAAATCATGGTGAGGAGCTCAAGGCCAAGGCCCTGCCATTGATTTGGTGCTTGTGTATAGGTGATTAAGGTTGATACCTATGGTGATAGTGCTAAGTCAAGCACATTATATATTTTGATGCATCATGTAACTATGCAATTAATAAATACCACATCTAGCTATGGGACTGCAACATGAAAGAGATGGGGGCATGATTTCACAAGGAATAGGGAGGGGATTTAGTCAAACTCATGAGCCAATAGAGTGAGACAAAATGTTAATGGGGGAACCCATGAACCCTCAACTACATTTTTGTCCTTTGTCCTCAATCATTCATTTCTTCCAAAAGTTGGTTGAGGCAATTAATGCCTTGGGCATAGCAAGGCATGGTAGTCTGATTGTGTGTCTCAGCAAGCCTACAGTTTGCAGAAGCCGTGTTTTGGCCTCTAAAGCAAGTAACCACCTGAATGCATGCCCAGTTGGTCATCTTTATCTTGATTTGAATGTTGTGGTTATTTAGACCATACACACTCACTCATTCACGTAGTGTGATTATTCATTCATGATTATACGTTGTTCGCTCTCCTGAGTCGTAGAGAAGGATTTTGTTCGTGATTGTTCATCCCATCTACATTGTGGTCCACTATGGTATGAGACCCTGTTTTCTCTATGTTACAGATTGAATCTTGTGTTGTTGTGTTTTCTTGTGGGTTGATGTGATGCACATCCCTGTTTTGGTCTGAAAGACTTAGGAGTGGAAGAGGCCCAGAATTGGCCGATAAACCTGGTGAATAGAGAAACCTCACAGACAGATCAAGAGGGGCTGGAAAATCCTGTCTGCACACCTTGAAGAGCACTGAAAGGGAAGGTACGACCTGAGGGAACTATGTAGCAGTGAAGGGAATACTTCCTTGTGTTGGGTGTGTAGGTATTGTGGAATTCCATGCTGGATAGATCTGGTGTAGGTGTCCATGGCTCTATAGTTGAGCTCACTAGTTTATCAATTCTACCTTTCCATTGCCTTGGCAGCCCAAGAAACCCAAGTGCTGGTTGGTTTGGCTGAGATGTGGTGAACATTTGACCAGGTGTGAGTCATTGCCTTAGAATCCTGATAAACCCAACTGTGGTTGGTTTGGTTGTGTCTTGTTGTGCTAGCCTTATGTAATCCTTGGTGGGACAGTCTAATAAACCCAACTGAAGATTGGCTTGACTGTGTGTGTTGGCTATGTGTGAGCCTGTTTTTTTCTAGTTCCTTATGGAAATCATGCCCATCTCGGGGGTGGCAGTGGTGTTGAGAGATTGATGAACACATTGGCCTATGGTTGGGTGGAACGTTGCAGCGACATATCGAGTTGCGGGACAACTCCGTCATCTAAGATAAGTATTCTCTATTATTCTTGTTTATGCAATGCATTTGCTTATGAATGACTATACTGGCTATGTAGAATTCTTATGAATATGATGAATGCCTGCTAATGACTTTAGTAGAGTTTACTGTTGATGAATGTTTCTGCATTTGCATCTATATTTTCCTTGTATGTTTTAATTATTTTTTCCTAAGTTCATGGAGGCTAGAACCCTGTTACAGAGTCAGGAATGCATTTGAATTAGCATTTTCGCTCCTTAAAATTCGCCTGGGGAAGGCATAAATCGGAAAAGAGAAGTGGAAACAGGGCAAAATGTGGGTTTTCACACCCCGGGATCCTCCTCCGAAAGGGCAGAAGGCGGGAAGAGGAAGAATGGATGAATGTTCCAAGGTAGAGTTGGACTTCCAATTTCCAAGGTCGAAAATTCAGAAGGTGGGAATCGACAGAGTAGATACATTTCTAAGGAAAAAGTTAACCTTATGATTTCCGAAGTCTGAGGTCAGAAAGCAGAATTCAGGAGTGCAGAAAAAGGCTAAGGTCGAAAGTTAATTTTTTTGATTCTTGAGTTTTGCACTAGAGGGAGAAAAGGAAGAACGCGAAAGGCTAAAACAAGGATGAAAGTTTCCTTCGTTTGATAGTTTTTGGATTCCCGAGTTCTGCACTAGAGGGCACAAAAGTGGAATGTGGAAGGCGGAGCCATGGATAGAGGATTCCTTCGTTTGTTAGTCTTCTGATTCCCTATTTCCACAATGGAGGGAGGAAAGGTGGAAGGTGAAAGGTAGAACGTGGCTGATTAATTATGTCGAGAGGTTGTGTTTTTGACTTTTGAGTTCCGAAGGTGAAAGACGAAAGGGAGGAAGGTGGTAGACCATTAACGATTCCATCGTAAAGATTTTTTTTCTGAATTCTGAGTTTTGAAGGGGGAAGGCATAAGGCGGAACATGAGTTGAATATGTCTATCACACATTGTGCTCTCGATTCCCGGATTCTGCAACGAAAAGACGGAAAGGGGAGTGCATAAGGTGGAGTGCGGAAATGACAGGTTTAGTGAAGAAAAGGTGTTTTCGATCGTAGAAGGGATCTGTGAAGGGAGGAATGACTGTTACAGTGGTTTCTAAGCTTGACAATGAAGGTTGAAGAGCGTGTTAACGTCCATGCCCTGTGTTTCGAAAGGAGAAAAAGGGTTCTTAAAGCAATATTTTTAATTTCTCTGTATTATGGGGTATGGGGACGTTATAATGAATCTCACAGCTTCTTTTTCTTCTTCTTTTCTTGTACCGAAGTGGAAATCAATTTTGTGACAAAGAAGTCACAACAATGATTTCCCAATCCATTTCATATATATCCATGACCATTTGAGCCATCTAAACTATTCTATGTTGGGTCTCATTGGTCTCTATTTTATCCCCAATAGTCTGGTACTGAATTGCTTTCCTCCTTTACTAGTACCAATTTCTTATACTATTGGGAGGCATATGTACAATCAAATTGTGTAGAGGGACTAAATCAATTGAAAATATTCACATAGATACTATTTGAAAAAAGGAGAGGGTTTCCTTTTCCATTCCCCTTTTCCCATTCCATCATTGAATTTGCATAATGCATGATGGTAATTATATATGTATAGTGTGTTCTTGGAGACGTGTTAAAGAACCTAAAGAAAATAATCATTTGTTCAATGCATTTGACATTGTTCCTTATGTGGCAAAGAAAGAAGTCTAAGCTCCTAACTAGATTGAAAGTTATACAACGTCACCAATCATTGTTGGACGATTATGGTTTTATTGTTACTTTAATACCTTAATTACTATTTACAATAAAATTTATATGGCTTGTGCAATGTCAAAAGATTTGTAGAAAGGATTATTGCAATTCCTTGTGTTGAGCACATTTTCTTCTCTAGTAAGTATATTATTTTTTCCCTTTTATTTTTTTGGTCATGCTTCTAAAATTTTATTTTTTCCTGTTTACATGGATCGTATGGGTCTACTTGTTACATGGAGAAGCAAGGCGCTTACACACATGGTTAAAAATTACTTTGTGTTTGTTTTAATTCGTTATAATAAGGTTGAAAAATGGATAAACTAGAATAGGTCCATCTAAATCCTAGATCTTTTAAGTAGTGATGTGATTGTTGGTTTTTTTTTTTAAATCTAGGTTTTGGGGTTAAAATATCTATTTTAGGCTCTAACCAAATACGAGGTTAAGTGACTAAAATTATATGTTGGGATTATGGTAGGCTCTAACCAAATACTAGTTTAAGTGACTGAAATTATATGTTGGGATTATGGTATGGTGCAGGGAAGTTGATTAATTATGTAGGGTAGTGATATTTTGTTTTATGTTAGCTTCCTAGTCGAATGTTAACCAATGAGCTCATTTCAATGGATGAATACCTTCATTGTGACTTTCCATGCTTCCTCTATAAGTATGATATGGATGGATAACATTTTTTTGCCAGTGTGGTTTTAAAAAAATGGGATTGAGAATATGAACATTAGTAGATGGTTTTTGCAGCCTATTGAAACAACATACCAAGGATAAAATAAGGAAGATAGTTTTTGATGCTACAAATATTGAAATAGAATTTGTATGTGGCGCTCTTCCATATGACCTTGTGGGAATGATTTTCAATCTTATGAGTCCGTATGTTGTCTTTTTTTGTTGATATATTGATGGTGAGCACATTTACAAGCTCCATATATTGCATTAATCAAAACCATTGCATTCATGTTTTCATGATTGAGGTCATGATTAAGTGGTACTATAGTGTAGTTCTTGAAGATTTGATTCTTAAATATATTCTTTGTATGCATCCACATTGCCTCTGGATGTGCTAAAGCTTATAATGCAAAAAAACATTTTAATTGGATGGAATCGATCTCTCTTTTGTAAGTGTTTACAGTGAGTGGTTATTTTTAAATTTGGTTTATTAAAGGTATTTTGAAAGATTTGTATTGAATTAAGACTTTGTTTTATTCAAAGGAAAGACACATTTATTTGAGAAAAGGGAAAGGAATCATCGAAAGGTCTTTGTTAGGTGTAATTTTAATGGAAAGCATACTTATGTTTAGTTTAGATGAGTATTTTTTAAGGCACGTTTTAGGTTGAAGAAGTGGGATATCCACTGAATCCCATCTAAGTAACTATAATTTTTTAAAATTATTTAATGGGTTTGGTATGTTTCTAGGTCAAAATTATTGTTTTAATTTTGAAGGGGCATTAACCATAGCTTCAAAATGTCTTTTGTATTTTTATATTAAATAAGTTTCCTTTGGACGATGGAAGTATTTCTATCCTAGTCTAAGATTTGATTTGTTACTTTCTATGATGAATAATTGTATTTCAAAGGGTTTTGTGTACTATCTTCTAAATCCTTCAATAAAGAAATGATAGTATTCTTCATGCCTTGTTTTCAACTTGGTTAATATTTATTTTTGAACACTACCCTTCATAATATTTGTCTCCGGTGTTTGGTTCTATTGGCAATTGCAAATTCACAACTTTTGTTTTTAAATGTTATGGAACACACACCATTAATAAAAATGTCTTAAACTATTTAAGCCAATGATTAACATGAGGGCACTAACAAAAATAATTGATTGGAGAATGGGTATTGGTAGTTTTTATTTTTAACATTCATAAGAATGTACATCTTTGACAAAAGAAATTGTTTAACTATTTAAATGGATATCAATAATAAACAAATTTAAACAAAATATATATTTAAAACTATATTAGTTGAATTTGTATTGCATAATTTTTTTTTTTTATATATTAGTTTTATTTCTTTGTATGATACCTCTAAAACACGATTTCACAAATTTATTCATTTTTCAAAGATTTGAAACATTAAAACAACTCTTATTTCCATTACTTATTATCAACTCTTTGGTATTTTTTATCTCTTACTTAATGTGGCTAATCCTTATAAATTGATCCTCAAGTTGTTAGTATATTCTAATTTAGGGCAACAATGTTTTTAAAGAAAATATTAATGTTATATTGGATTACACAAATAACAATAAACCAAGATATGCAATGCCTTATTTTTTATAGGCTAATATATACATAAGGTGTAAATGTATTTTTTTAACTTTATGATTTAAATTTTCATATGAAATAAATTTTGGGATCTTTTAATGATTTTACTTTGAGTTCAAAATTGTGGAAAACAATAATTAATTTATATAGAAGGGAAAAGAAAAAGAAAAAAGAAAAAAAAATAGAATTACTTCTATTCCATGTATATTTTTCTATGCTATTTATTTTACTCCTTGCATGAGGTCCATTTACCATATTTTCTCATTTCTTAATTTTTTTATATTTATGTTGTTTTATGATGAGTTGATAAGTAATAAATAAATAAAAATCTATTTTTACTTTATTATATAGAGATGATAATGAATTTTATTTATTTATTTTTATTATCTCATTTTTCTTCAAAAACTATGTTTTAACTTGTATAAATATGACAATGAATTTATTTTTATTTTTATTTTTTTTATCCTCTCTCCCAAGGGAAAGATATACTTTTCTTCTTGACTATCTTCACTTGTATGAATTGCTTTTCAATATACTTTTTTTTACAAAGTTTTATAATGTTAAAAGAAAATATTTAATTGATTATTCTGAAATGCAAAATATATTTAATAAAAAATTAATTATACATATTCCATTTTTTAAGTGGCTTAAAGGATTTTAGATGGGACATAAATCCCTAGAAGAGTTGAGTGAATCATTATATTTTAAAAATAAATAAAATTAATTTTTAAAAACTAAATTTCTTAAAATGGCATGTAACCTGTATTATGAACTATATAGTGGGAGGATATATACTTATGCTAAGTGATTAATTGAGACAATGAGGTTTGTAAGGTTAAATCTACATATTGAATTAAGTTTTCTATATTTATAAAAACATTACAATGACAAATTAAGATTGTGACAATTTTTTTTTTTTTTCGCGGAAAAATATTGGCAACCCAAATTTTATTAACTCAAAGGCCATAGAGTTCATTGGCATGGTAGCCTTACATATAAAGCAATCATTCTGGTACCCTTCTAGAGTGCTAAATCATTTTACACTCTGATAGCTTATCTTGTATAGTTATTCTATAATCATATGTTGTATCATATATCCAAAAATACATGTATTCGAAAACTAGATATCGATTAGATATAACCGAAAACAACCCACATAAATATGGTATGTATCTTTACACAAAATTGGGTCTTAGATCAAGCTCTTTGATGGTATCTTTATTGCTCTCCAAAGCAAATAATGTACCAACAGGAATGGTCAGTCCTTGTTTGGAGAGTTGATATGTAGCTAAATGTCATTCCCTGTTGATGTGGCTAAATGAGATCTTCTAAAAAAGAGGGATAATTCTCATGATTTCCTCATAAAAAGCTTTAAGGAGAATGTTTTTGAGCTCTTTTATGGGATAGCCAATCAATCACCAATTTTGAGTCTTCATAAACCTGTAGAAAGTTGCAACATGTGAAACCGCAAGTTGAGGTCCATTAGTACAACACTTAACTCTGCCATGTTGTTGGATGCCAGACAAGTTCAAGAGTGAAACCGAGGAATATCTTGATCAATCAGTGGAGCAAGATGTGGAGTACGGTGCTTAGTGGGAATATACTAAAAAAATGTATAAGGATAGCAATGCTTTTTGTTGCATATGCTTGAGGAGGAATGCTAATATTGTGAAAAATATTCTTATCATTGTGACAACCATGCACCTCACCTCATGAGCAGTGGAAGCGCTCGATGCTCATGAGTCACGGGTAGATAGATCAGATATCCATCCTTTGAATATGTCTACAAGGGCTCGACCCTCCCACTGTAGTCCCCAAATCTAATGAACTATAACTCCACATTTCTTTGATGCAGGTGCAATGAATGAAGATGTAGATGTGTTTAATGTATTCTTTAGCAGATAAAGTAAAGGGAGCATCTGCTAGGTCCAATTTTCATAAATTTAAATATATAGTCCTAGACTGGTATTTTACTGGTTAAAGTAAGCCAAAGGAGAATGATATTTTTTAATGGGCAATGAAATTTCCATATAAAAGAATTCCTCAGGATGCTCCTCCTCCTCCATGATCACCTGATAGCCAATATTGGGTCTGTATTTGCCTCCCATGGGGTTTTTTTGTCCATTGTATCGAATCAGGTTGATTAGAAATATCATAATATGAATCTTATAGTCCTTCAACTTCCCAATGTAGTTGTCCTATATGCTAGCATCGAACCCTGAGAAGCCAATATGAGCATCATTCATACATGATGGTTGAACTGGTGTGGTAAGTGCCAAATTCTGGACTTGGCATAGAAAAGTAAAACCTCTTATATGGGCAATAGTCATATGTGAGGGGAGCTTGTATTCATTCATATTTCCAATCTAGGAATTGAATCTAACTCGGATAGATTTTCCTTTACCTATCTCCCAAGATAGACAATCTCATATGATATCATGTCATGTGAGGATATCAACGCCTTCCACATAATAGATCCATTCAATGAATATTTGGGCGATGTGTGGATCCAATCTGGGATAGTCAGAGGGTGCAGGTACTTGCGATGTATGAATTTCGTAAGTAATTAGCCTCCATATTCCTTTTGCTGCAAGGGCAGAAGAGAAGCTACGGTGGTGCTTAAGTCCCATCCTCCCATGTGTTTGGGGAGGGTGATCTTTTCCCAGGAGATCCAGTGGTATTGGTATCTCCCATATGATATTGGTATTTGCTCTGTGGTTGATGAAATTGTGGAAGTACTTTGTATTACCATCACCCTTCTGTAACAAGGCTCTAATTTTCAGCCTCAGCGTGGCCTCCTCATCCATTAGCAGCTTGCTAAGCTTAGTTTCAAGAGACACGATCTGCAATTTGTGTTCATTGGAAACAAATCCTTCCAGATAGTGTAAGTAGAAGTCATCAAGTGGGACCTATGTCTCGATGATCTCTCCTTGCAGTAATTCCTCTTAATAGACAATTCCTCTGTGACACTTTCTATTCCTAAGTTATTACTTATAATTAGATTTAAGGTTGAAACTGGATGATTGATTGTAATTATTATACCTTAATTGTTTGGATATTGGGATTGCCTAAGAATGAGATAATTCCTTAAGCTCTTTTCAGTTTATAAATTTGAATTGGCCTGAGATGCCCAATAACATTAATTTGAATTATAAATAGGTATTTAATAATGTTATGTTTACATTAATTTTAAATTTAGTGATTGATTTCAATTGAGTATGATGATTTTTTTATGATTCTTTTATTATTTGGTTAAGTTTAGTGATTGATTTTCATTTGGTATTATGTTTTTTTAAGTTTTAATTGAATAATGAAATTGTAAAATAAATTATGATTAATTTTGTATAATTAAATAATTAAACACATTAATTATTAATGATATAACATTTAAACAAATCCAATACAATTTCCACTAATAAATATACAAACTTTTATATATATATATAACAGAAATACATCTTAACCCCACCATGCTTTAACCTAAAAGTTATTTAGACCATTTATTGTGGATTAATACGATGTTGAAGCACAGTAACAAACAAGCTTCCGTGATAATAAGAGGAACTTATTGAAAGTTTTGGAATTCGAAATTCAAAAAACACCAACTGCCGTAACTTCAACTGAAGCGTAAATATTTCCGCAGGCATCAACCTGTATTGATATTGATATAACGGAATATATAATCTGTTCATCGCCAACAAAAATGAAATCCCATGACCTCCAATACTAATAGATTATTGACTATGCATATATCTGTGTATAAATCTAAGCTCTGTCCATATATCTGTGTATAAATCTAAGCTCCTACAGTAACTGATCTAACTACTAATTCAATGGACCTCTGTGCAATTTTTTTCCACGAAGCTCATTCGATTTCTGTTCAAATCAAACAGAAAATGGAAATTCTGCTGAGCTCTGTTGCCGATGATGGACAGATCCGTGATCCCATCGGGGGATTGCTGCACAGACATACAAACGATGTTATCTTCTATTTGAAAGAAGAGATTCTGCCATGGAATGTCAAGCTTCGCCCCTCCTCTGAAATGAAATGCCAGATTAGGAAGTTCAGGCTGAGCTCCCCCGGCACCAGAAATATCAAAACAAGGTACCCCAAGAAGCGATTCCCTGAAGAACACCTGAGGATAAGGCACAGTCAAGATTAAATTCACCATGAGAGCTCGGTAGACAGGAACTGCAAGGAGAACAAAGGTGGTGCCAGTATCAATCACAGTGCCTCCTGATCCATCTCTAACTTGAAAAACTCGAGAAGGAACGGGCAAGATTCGGTTCCCCACACTGATTCTCCTCACGTCTAAATAATATGCATTTCTACCAGAGTTATTTGGATAGACGAGAGGAGTATGAACCACATCATTCCCCTTGAGACTTGCAGATTTGCCGAAGAAAAT
Source organism: Pseudotsuga menziesii (assembly GCA_001517045.1). Lineage (NCBI taxonomy): Eukaryota > Viridiplantae > Streptophyta > Pinopsida > Pinales > Pinaceae > Pseudotsuga > Pseudotsuga menziesii. Next base: position 181,186 of record LPNX010374794.1, read on the forward strand.
TGAGCTGGATGCATTGATATTTGCAGAAGTGAGACAATAAGAAAATCTGTAACCTATCATGGGCCCTAATTGGGAAACTAATGAATAAGAACCCCTATCAAGCCCTATTCCTCCATCACCCTGAACCCCTTGGGTTTCTAATGCACACCCAAATGCAAAATCCTTGAATTTTTTGATACCCATCTTGGTTTTCTTCAGGTTTAGGCTATCCTCTGCTATCAGGCCAGTGGAACCTGTTTGGTCTACATAAAGATACTGAAATCTACATTGAGAAGAGGATGAGACATTTCTGCAGGAATCAGCTTGGAGACCAATGTCTGCCTGCACTTCCCTGCATCTGGGACTCTTGCAGGTAAGGATTTTGAATGTAGAGGACTCATTTGCTTCAAACAAGTGACTGACATGACCTAGATTGGGCTTCCTAGTAGAAGAATTTGAGCATTTGATCCAGACTAATGTGCTTCCTGTATCTGCAAACATTGTGGTGAAGGTCTGAGGAGGCGTGCCTAAGGATATTGTGGTGACATAATCTCCCTCTGAGGATGCAGTGATGGGACTAGAGTAGTTCCCTTCACTTTGCTTTCTTCTGCTGCTGTTGCTGCCATTTTTTCTCTCTATTTCGATGCCATTTTGAGAATGATTTGAGAATAAGGATACTGCACGATCCAGGCTCCTTTGCATTGCGTTCTCAAACTGTTGCAGGCGATCTAGAGAGGCATTGTAGATAGGAGAAGAAGGCGAGTCTCTGTGGAACAATGGGAGCTTCAAAGCAATGGGTCCATGAAGATTGTTGGCCAAGGAAATAACAGGCAACAACAAGAACAAGAACACTAAGGCTAGTAAACAGAACAAGAAATATTGCTTGAAGGAAGCCATTGCAGAATGGGAAAATGCTTATCAGAAAAAACAATCTGAGCAAAGGCACAATTTTTCTTGATGGGTTGCTTGCACAGAATGAACACATACCAGGAAATTTATAGATGGATATAATCATGTAATTGAGTTTGGACAAAAGGTCATGGATTTAAAATCTGTTGATAAAATTGGAAGTTTTGGAATTATCCTGTTTTGACGATCTGATTGACAAGATTACAGGAAAGTAATCAATTAACTTCCAGTTGTCAAATATATTTACATCTCAATCATCGCAAGCAAATGTGACTGAGAAATTCTTTTCACTCAATTTCTGCAGATCAGATTGGTCTTAAATTGGTAAGTTTCTCGCTTCTCGTTTCATTTGTGATCTGTCATCAGCTCTAAAATGAATTATCTTTCTGTTGCATAATATATATGTGACCACATGAAGAAAGCTTACAGATCACATGTCTTAAATATTGTGATAAATATTATATATTATTTTATAAACTATCTAGAAAGAAAACTAAAATCATATCAATGTAATATTCAAACTTGGGAGAGAGGATGTTATTTTCAATTACTAAATATCTTTATTATCACATAGCATGTGTTCAAATTTAAACTGAATATTAAAGGTTTAAATTGAAATCGGATCTGAGAGTTTAATCAAAATTTAGTGATTTTTTTTTTTACAAAATCTGAATTTTGAAGTGTTTAAATCATGTTTTTGAATGCACAAATGGATTCAGCATCCTCATATGCCTCAAGAACACCTAAATTGTGCATGTTTAATAATTATCATATTCTTTTTAAAAAATTAATCTAAAATTTCTACCATATTCTTTAAAAAAACTAACAAAAAAAAATAGCATAATGTCTAACATTTAGATTACTGATATTAAAATCATATCATTGTAATATTAAAAAGAAAGAAGAATGTTATCAAGTCAATTTAGATCTTATCATATTAATTTAGAATTAATCGTTGGTATTTTTAATTTAGTTTTCAGTTATTAAATATTTTGATATAAACTTTTATAACTTCTTAATTTGCCAAAATTATAATAAGTTTAAAAAGTTTTTTGGCGAGCTTTTTAAGCACATGAACAAGATTTTAAACTAAACCAAAGTTGATCTAGTAAAAAGTTAATCATCATTACTATCATAAATATTTTTTATAAACCATCTATATTTTATTATTAATATTTATAATATAAATAATTATTTATAACCAAAACATAATTATAAAGAAAATATCTAAATATCTAACCTACTCCACTTTCTAAAATTGATATGTACGATATGAAGTTACTTACACTACAAACCAAACAAACACACAATTAGAAAAGAGTATTTATTTATCTAGCATAATTCACTTTCTACTTATGTGGAATCTACACATTGGGAGTCGTTTTATGCGTATAGCATATTACAAATTCATAGAACGGTTAATTGAATTTTTAACATATATTTTTTATATAGTTGTAAGCGAAGCAAATTGGGAGAGGTAAATTAGTGAAATAATTTATTTTTTTTAAGTAAAAATACTTAATTTAATATTAGAAAAATATAAAATATTTTAACATGATTTTTAAAAATTATGTAATTATTTTGTAATTTATTAGTTTTTTAAATAGTTTGATTTGTATAATATGCTTGTTATTGTAAATTTAGTTTTTTTAAAAATGAAAATGGAGTTTAATGCAACCAAAAGGAAAAACAAAAAATAACTAAATACTTAATATAAACAAAACTATGATAAGTATTAATGTAAAAATACTATATAAAAAACATATATTCATACAAATATAATAAAGAAACATACACATGAAATATGAAATGTTATGAGTCTAAAAATTAATAATGGCAACCTTTATATTTCTATGATTCATATAATAACATTTCTATTTAACATGTGTTATGAATATGGAAATAGGAATTAATAATGACAACTTCTATGAATATGGAAATAGGAATTAATAATGACAACTTCTATATTTTTATAGTTCACCCAATAACATTTCTATTTAACATGCAATTGTATTCATGTTATAACAATGTTATCAAATTACTTAAAAAAAATTCAGAATTCTTAACAATATAGTCAACATTATTGTTTTATAATTCAAGATACTTAACAAAATACTATGCTAACTATGTGGACTACCTTTGTCATGATTGACTAATTTGTTGATCACAATTTATTATGTTGAATATAATTAACTATAATAACCATGGCTGACATTTGCTAGTGGGATCTCCTCTTAAATTAGATACAGTGGCTTGGCTTTGAAGGAGATCTTATTATCATACCATTTAGTTAAGAGTCAAGCAATTAATACTGGTGTTTACATTTTGAATAGGGGACAAATCAGGGTCAATAGAATTATAACACCTTACGAGCTTTGGAACAAAAGACTAGCAACTATCAAACACTTTAGGGTGTTTGGGATAAAATGCTATATATATAAAAATTGATGAAAATTTGGGAAAATTTGACCCCATATTCGATGAAGGTATTTTTCTTGGCTACTCCTTTGGAGGAAAAGCCTACAAATGCTACAACTTGGGACTAGATAAAATAGTAGAGAGTGCATATGTGAAAGTAGATGAAACAAAAACTCATGGCTCAAGAGAAGATACAAACAGATCATATTCCATAAAATAAAAACCGACAAAAGATCAACAAGAAGATTATCTAGAAGAAAGAAATGAAACTGAAATACAAGACACAAAGACACAATCTAGGTATGTGCAAAACAATGTAGCAGGGTACCCATATCCTGGGTAAGGTACATGTAACGGGTACTTGGATATGGGTAAGGTAAGTACCCTGTCGTATATCATCTATACCTCGTACAACATTCACGTACCAAAGAATCCAACTAAGGAAAAGAGGTGCACATGGTCAAAATGGTACGACATACTCCATGGTTGGGTATGCTGAAGGTACATCTGAATCGAGCATTTCAAAATATGATGGTTTTGTGGTTAAATTATGTGATAATTTAATTTTAAAAATTAAACTTAGGCCCTCACCACAACCCTAAATGTTATTCTTATAACATAAATGACTTCCCCCAAACCATTTGAATGTTTTGTTGCTCAGGTAACTGGCAGATAGTTAACACTCTAATTGGTAGACTGTTAGATTCTTTACTAGCAGTGGAAAGACGATGTTTAAGCACCATACAACAAGGAGGGTGGTTTCCATGAATGGAATGGGATTGGTGGACTTCATGCAAATCGCAAGGTTTCCACATTGGACTTCAAGCAAATTGCAAGAAATCTCAAATTTGACAATTTCATATGAAGAAATCAACATAATCAATAGTGGAGAATTCGAACTATTGAAACTTGAAGGTATTTGTATTTTAAAATTTTTCATTTCACTATTTGAGTCATTTTCCAGATTTGAAGATTTCACTTACAAATTTAAGTTTATTTGTTTTCTAATTTCCCTATACCTCCACATTTCCAAAATCACCAAAACAAATTATCTTTATCAAAGAAAAATCCTCAATATCCACTATGGAAAATGTGGAGAGGACATAACAAACAAAGGATATAGGGAGGACAGATACAATAAAATGCAGTTTTTTTAAGGCTTAATGGAAAGGTATTGATACAAGAGTTAAGACCCATTTTATACAAACCCTAAGGGTGGGTATTAAGGTTTGTAATGGATACCCAGATGATACCAATAAACTCCCTAATGCACAAATGGAGCAACAAATAGATGAGGGTAGGGAAGGAAAGGAAATATCAAGACCTTGTTGTAAACCTCATGATGATGTGGATGATGGGTCCACTGAGGTTGGTGATGAAAATCCAGCTAAAGATGAAGTTTAGTTTGGTGATGAAAATGTACTGGAGGAAAAGCACCCAAATGCACTACAACTCAAGCACACAAGAAATAAAAACTTGGTGGCCTTTGTGACATGTTTGATGTGAAAGGCGGGGAGGGTGTTGATATTGCAATAATAATATTTTTCTTGCATGTGGAATTCCTTTCAATGCATCCCACTCACCATATTTTGAGCAAACGGTCCATGCGATTAATAATGGACCTATGGGTTATGAGAAGCTCTAAACATTTTTGGTGGACAAGTTGAAAGCACGCCTTGAAAAGGAAATATCACCATTGAAGGCATATTGGGGTGTGGATGGATGCTTTGTGGGATGGTTGCACTGATTGTAGGAATCATCGGTTGATAAACATAATTGTATCTTCTATATGCGTTCCATACTTTCTCAAGGCCATCAATTGCTTTGGTCAAGAAAATAACACTATGTTCTTGAAAGACCAACTATGCCATGTCATATCGAGGTGGGGCCATCAATGATGTCGTCCAAGTTATTACCAATGCATCACTAGTGTGCAAAGAAGCAGGGGAAATGGTTGAAAAATAGTACAGGTTAGTGATAAATCTCATTTCTTATCATTTAAGTTTACATGAATTAGAATTACAAATCTGATTTTTAATTATAAGTCAGATTTTTTTCTTCTAATTATTCATATTTATTAATAAATTAAAATTAGAAATCAGAAATCTAATTCCTTTTCATTTGTTACATAGGAATATTATTTGGACACCATGCGTAGTGCATTCAAATGTTCATATGCAACCACCACCATTCACAAGTAATTTACCACAAGCATGTAAAAATGGAGCTTATTAAACCCACTGATACCATATTTGCCTCTTATTACATTATGCTTAGACGATTTGTGGAGGTGAAGGGGGATTTAGTGGCCATAATTATTAGTGACATGTGTGAGCAATGGAGGCTATCTACCTTAGATGCAGTTATGGAGGTAAAGAGGATGATTTTGGATGATTGGTTTTGGGATGATGTCAAATTCACTGTGGAATTTCTAGAGCCAATTTGTGATATGTTTCGTTATGCAGACACGAATGGTCCATGTTTAGGTGATATTTATTAGAACATAGACTCTATGTGTGAGAGGATCCAATCCATCATAGATAGGAAAGATCCTGCTTTATGGCCATAGTTGCAATCATTTATACATGGGCAGTGGAAAAAATTAAACACGCCACTTCATATGGAATCCTATGAAGTAAATCCAGAATGGTATGATTCCATGACACGAAGAAGTCCTCCTTCCCAAGATACAAAGGCGGTGAAGGGGTTTATGAGCACTTTCAAAAAGATGTATGGTTCTTCAGAAGACGCCTCTGAGATATGATCTCAATTTTCCCAGTTTGCACGTGGGCGAGGTGTCTTTGGTTCACATGAATAAAAGGCAGATAGGAAGAAGAAGAAGGATATGATTGATTGGTAGTGGCTTCATTGTGTGGATGCTCCTGAGTTGCAGCAGTTTGCGATATGGTTACTTGGGCAGGTAGTTCTCACCTTTCTTATGTATTAAATTTTAATTAATTTTACAAATTTACATACCTTAGCCTTCCACTAACAATTTTTCGTACAATTACTTGGACAAGTATCTAGTTCCTCATCTTGTGAGAGGAATTGGAGAATGTATGCTTTCATACATTCAATGAAGAGAAAAAGGTTGGGGTTGAAGAAATAAAAGAATCTAGTGTACATTCATATCACACTTCGTCTCATATCTTGAAAAGAACCATGATACAAGGAGGGTCCTTTCAATAGATGGGACCATTACACAGATGATGTTATCTGTGTCGATGAGGAGATACAACTAGATGGCCTTGTTGAGCTACCTCCAGTTACTATTGATGAGAAAGATCCTCAACTTGAGAGTGATGCCTATCTAGGGAGCTTGTTGACAAAGGACCTTAGTGATGTTGATGGCATTGATCCTAAGGATGTTGATGACATGAGTTTAGGAAGACAAATAAACAATCTTGTTCATTGGTTACTACTTTAAAATCCATATTTCATGTCTAGACATTCCATTAGGAAAATTTTGAATGTATTATGGAAATGGACTCATGGATTCATTGAAATATAATATTATTAATCATATAAATTCCAGTCTTCCACGTGTTATCTACTATGAGTCTATGGTTTATCAAATTTTATGTTTCAAATTTTCGATGTGAATGTTCATTGTTTAATGAGTCATTGAACTTAGAATCATGAATCATGATTCATAATTTATGAATGAATCTGAAATATGCATGTACGATGGGATTGTGACATATGTTATACACACACACACAATACCCCGACATACCCAAGTACCATGTTTCAAAAAGTGTCTCCCCGTCCCTGTACTCGTACCAATACCCACGTATACACACACACACATATATGTATATGTGTGTGTGTGTGTGTATATATATATATCTCCCTTGACATACCCAAGTACCACGTTTCAAAAAGTGGCGTCCCCATCCCTCTACTCATACCAATACCCACGTTTCCTGACAACTTAGGTGCAGAATAATTATCTATATGGTTTAATTATTGATGATAAATATGTAGGTGTAGAGACAAGAAAAAAATGGCAAGAAACTTTGAAGAAGTCCACTTCTCCCTACTATCCACAATATATCCTAACAACTTTGAAGAAGTTAGCAAATATGAGCACTGGGTTAAGGCCATCAATAAAGAGTTGGACCAAATTGAAAAGAATCAAACCTAGGAACTTGTTCATATACAAAAGAATAAAAATGTAATAGGTACTAAATGGGATTTTACAAACAAACATAATGAGAGTGGACAAGTAGTAAGAAACAAAGCAAGACGGGTATGCAAGGGATATGCTCAAATCGAAGGAATTGACTTTGAAGAATAATTACTCATGTAGCAAGATTGGAAGCAATTAGGATATTCTTAGCATTTGCTTGTTACAAAGACTTCAAAATTTAGCAAATGAATGTCAAGTCGACAATGCCTAAATGGAAACATAAAAGAAATATACATTGAGCAACTTGATGGGTTCCAACTATCACAAGATAAATATTATGTATGAAAACTCAAGAAATCTATTTATGGCTTAAAGAAATCTCCTAGATCTTGCTACTTAAGAATGGACAAGAATCTACAACATCAAGGATTCAAAAGAGGATCTATGTACAACAACATCTACGTCAAAATGGAAGATGAGGAAATGGTAATAATTGTTCTTTATGTATATGATATAATATTTGGAAGTAGTATTGACAAATTAAGTAAAAAAATTGATGTAGAATTATAGAAAGAGTTTGAGATGTTAATGCTAGGAGAATTGTCATTCTTCTTAAGACTGCATATCAATCAAACAAAGATATATTCACTTCTTAGAAAAAATGCATTAAGGAAATGCTTAAGAAATTCAATATGGAAGACTACAAACTAGTTAGTACACCTATGATTACAAGAAGAAAGCTAAGTAAAGATGATGAATCCATGGAAGTAGACCATAAATTGTTTACATCTATGATTCTTAGCATGCTATATATGACAACTTCTAGGACAAATGTGAAGTAGGTAGTTAGAGTGGTTGAAATATTTCACTCTGCACCAAGGGAAACTCATGTAGAATAAATTAAAATAATTTTAATATATTTGAAGGGTACTTTGGGCTATGGCTTATGGTATCCAAAATGTGAATAATTTACCTTAACAACATACATTGATGCCAATTGGGTTGATTGTATAGATGAAATAAAAAGCACAAGTGGGTGTGCATTCTTCTTAGGAAATTTCTTGGTATCATGGTTGAGAGAAAAGAAACCTTCAATATCTCTATCCATTGTCAAAGTTGAATATATTGTAGAAGCATCTTATTGAACACATGTCCTATGGATGAAGAAGACATTACAAGATGTTCAGGTAGAATAAAAGAAACCTATTTATATATTATGTGATACTAATAGTGCGATAATTATTTACAAGAACCATGTCATGCATTTAAAAACAAAACACATGCCAATAAAGTACCATTTTCTAAGAGAACAAGTTATAAACCAAGTAGTTAAATTGGATTAAGTGGACACAAAGGAACGGTTGTAGATATCTTTACAAAACCACTTCCCACAAATTCATTCAAGTATCTCAGACAAAAATTAGTAGTAATTCTCGTTCCTAGTTAAATTACACAAGTCTTATCAAAGTTGAAATCAAAGGAAGATTGAACGGAAAATGTAAAGATAGTAGGCAAGTGCCCAGACAGGGGGAGAGAAGCAAGAGATTGTTAGAGAAAATAGGATAAACTTAGAAAGGATACACTAACAAGAAAAACACTACAAATCTATTAAAGGAGAAAAGAAATCAGAGACAGGGGAATCATTCATTTGTAGACAATGGACATCAATGGAAGCCGTGAAAAACAATCAAAATGTATAGACAAGGGGAGTGTCTCTTTGTCATTACTGTCAAATGGGGGGAGTAAGATGGTAAAAAAAAAAGTGAATATTAAATTCAAAGAGAATGGATATGGGGGGAGATACCTCGACAAGTCACTAGAAAGACATGTATGCACAATCAAAGGGAGAGATTGTTGAAGTCATGGCTTATTAGGTTTCCATCAATGAAAAAGGGAGATATTGTTGAAGTATGGTTGTCATTGATGCCAAGGTGTTTGAAGTGCTATGTCTACAAGAATTATTTACAGTTGTTAGTATCAGTATCTATGGGCATAAGAGCTAAATAATGTATTAACAAGTTTAGCTACATTTGGTTAAATTTGTGTTTGATAGTATCTAGAATTATGTACACAATTTCCCGTAGTTGCTCAGTTATTACAGGAAGTTACTCAACTACCAAAATAGTAGTGTAAGGTTTAACTACTAGAACACAACACTCCACTACCGTAATTCTAGTAACTACATAGGTTATTAGAACTTGTCTAAATTGCCAAAACCATAGAGTGCATATCCATTACCAGAATCGTAGAACAATCACTATTGGAATAAGCTACATGAATTTTGGTAACTCTCCAAAACTGTCAACATGTAGTCTGACTACCAGAACTACAAAGATTCCTATAACTCGTGACTACTGAAACTCCAAAGTGAACTATCGAAACCATTGATTCGTGTAATTTGTGACTATCAGAATTGTAGACAACAACTATTGGAACTACAGAGTGAATTACTTGATCTCTTATAGCTAAAAACAACTACCGTAACTACAGAGTGAACTATCAAAACGCCTGTAGGTTGTAAAATTAGTTGAATTAGACATATTTGCTTAAAATGAGGACGTAAATTGTGCTCAATCCCAACTCAAGATGAATTTCATTGGTTGATAAGTCAATGTATGAATGGGACATGAACATTATGATTTAACAATGTTGAAATATTCACGATAAAGTCATCCTCCTTTGAATGGAAATGTCGTGACCTTTATGCCTATGATTGGTGGCATATTACCCACTTTGTCAATAAATTAGTTGAACCATCCAATATAAAAGTTCCTTAATAAAGCATAAACAAGCGAGCTCTTTCATTTCAAAATCCGCAACCTAAAATAAGTTGGCCCACAAAACACAAATACAAAGCATATAAATACAAATTAGTTCAATGTTGAATTGATGAGTGAAGTGTGAGAGGGTGTTGATACTATGAGACACGATGAAGAGTTTATTTGGTCAACAAATAGGGAAAGGTCATGAAGTCTAATGAATATGAATATGTAAGCTAAATATTGTATGGGTGTCTTCATATTCTCAACAAGTTAGTTCCTAGCGAGTTGGTGCTTACAAATCAGGGGATTGGTGTCTCCTTCTAGTTGGTGCTGGTAAATCCAAGGGGTTTGTTCCTCCTTCAAGTTGGTGCTTGTAAATCAGGTATTTGGTGCCTGCTTCAAGTTGGTGCTTGTAAATTGGGGAGATGGTGCTTATAAATCATGACATTGGTGTCTCCTTTGGGTTGGTTCCAATAAACATTGTAAGCATATTTTTGCATATAAGAAAACTTTTGATGGTTTTCTCCCTTATTGGGTTTCAATGTAAGATATCTATGTACGATGTATGGGTTTTGATATTTGTTGATTTGATTGATTATGAGATGAGTATTTAAGTTCTCAGAAGTAAAAAATATTAAAACATGTTCAATATTGATTCACCCCCCCTCCCTCTCAATATTGTTGTATATTCCAATATGCTAACACAGTGTGGTCCATCTAATGTACTGGTCGTCATAGTTTCCAACAGTGTAATATTGTTCCTTAAGGACATCCATAAAAGAGACCCAAGTGGAATCAACCCCAAACATTTCAAACTCCTATGTGGAGTTATCCTCACATTCATTTACCCACTAAATTTTGGCATGGGGGTCAACCTTAAAGAGCGCAAAGGTGGTCTTTTCCCTATCAAAAAAATTGGGGACTATAATTCCTCAATGGTAAGCCTCGAGCATATGTAATGTTGTTATTTTATTATTATGGTGGAACTAGACTCCTGGATTATGCGATATGGGCATTACTATTATTATTTTTTTATTATTTACCTATAATTAAATAACAACTCAACATGGACAACAAACGTGGTTGGGGGGTCTTGAATTCCACATGTGAGGGGGTTGGGGGGACTAGGAATTGTTGCCCTTCTTAACAATACTATATCTTTCCTAATTTTGGTTTTATTGGACTATGGAGGTCCTATTACACCTAATTGATGATTTCCATGCATCCATGCACCCATGCAACCATGCAACCATGCACATGAACCCATGCAAGCATGCAACCATGCACATGAACCCATGCACCCATGCAACATGCAACCATGCATCCATGTACCATTTATGATGAGAATATTCCCTACCCAAGTTATCTTCAGCTAATCAGAGTAAATTTAGGGCGGATACCCATTACCTTTAGTCAATTGGAGTGATTTGGATGGATTTGAGTTGTCTTCAGTCAATGAAAGGGGTTTTGAGTCTAATTCAAGTTATCCTTAATCAATGAGAGTAAATCACATTAATTTGAAGTGTATGGGATTGATTTTAAGGAAATTCAAGATACTAAGTGGAATTGGAGTTGTCTCCAGTTCATGAGAGGGATTTTGGTGAGGTTATGAGTCATCCTTAGTAGTTTTGAGTTAACCTCAATGGTTGGGAGTGGGTTTATCCAATGGATTCAAGTATGTCTAAGTGAGTGTGAGTTTCTCTTTGGAGAACTTGAATAAATCAGTCAGTAGGATAGAAAATCCTTTAGTGATTTAGATTCACTTCTCAATGCTCTTGAGTCAGAATCTTAGAGGGAATTCGAATTGGTCTTAGGGAATTCAAATTGCTTCTATTCTATTCATACATTCCTTAATTCATTGAGGGGAGGCAAGTTGTTCATTCCATGATTGTTGAGATCTGAGTAAGATTGCATGCCTGGAAACCCATGTACGCTCTGATATGTGTGTGAACTGTGTGCTTGGAGCACGTGGATATTGGTTGTGTTTAAAGTAAGCTTGATCAACTTTGGTATAGTTCCTATGTGTCCACCACTTGTCTCTATCCTAGACCTGCACATAAATCCTTATGGTGAATGCTAATGCCTTGAGGGACCTAGGAAGTCAAGGGATTACCACTGCACTTGGTAGAGGGATGGAGGAATAAGTAGTTGGTGAGTGATTGAGTTGTGGCTTATCAAAACTAATATTTGAGCTAATCTTGTGTGTGGTATAGTTTATTTGTGTTCACTGCTTATCTTTGACCTAGACATGCACATAAATCTTGATGGTGAATGGAGATGTCTTGTGGGACCTAGAAGGTGAAGGGATTACTATTTCACCAAGTAGTGAGGTGGAGGAGTAAGTAGGTGGAGAGGGGGGAAATGTTGTGGAATACATTCCTTTGTTTGTGTCGCTCAGGTTATGGGACTATGTTTTATCATTGAGATTGAATTTGAGAGAGTTTCTTAGCATGTGGATCCAAGAGCTTATCTCGGGGGTGACCTGCTCAAATAGTATTGGCTTGACATTATCTAAGGTTGGGAGGAACATTGACCTATTGATGTTAGTTGCACAATATATAGAAGATAAGTATTATTGAATATTATTTACTATGTTATCGATGTGAATGCACCCATGGAGGCTGATATATCTTGGTTATAATATGTTGCATAATGATTTATATGTTCATGTTTAGTGGCTAAGTTTGATGTTGTTAAATTGGCAGCTGACGGAGTATGTATGTGAATATGTTAATATAATATTTAGATGATAGATTGTATGATTTATGGCAGTTGTTGGTATCTGATTTTTTGACAGTCCGTATGGTCATGTATGGTTGTTTCAGGTAATATCTTCCATGGGATTAATGGCTATTATTAAAGTGGTAAATTCTGATTTACATTAGTGTTATAAATGTGTTATAATGAACTGTAATGATGTTGATTTACTTATGGTATTAGAAGCTAGATTTCTTATGTATTTATGATCATTAGAGTCTATGATATTTGGACAGCCCATATGGTCATATATGGTTGTTCTAGGTCAGATCTGAAGGGGATTGATGATTGATATTTAGTATTATAAATATAGTATATTTATGTGTCGTAATTCTGCCTCGTTGGAATGTTGGAATGATGATTTTCATACTATCATAAGTGGAGTTTTTATGAATGTATGTGAATCTGATTTAATAGATGGTTAAATGGCTACGGGTAGCATCCCATAGGTGTGATGACATTTAGTAAACATGTAAATAGGTTCTGGTATAAATATATTCATGTATCATTACATTGCATTGCATGTAGAATGGGAAATTGTTGCATTCGAAGGGTCGTCTTCCTTGTAGGGGGATTGTTATTTTATTTAGTTTGGCTTGTTGGAATCTGTTGCAGCTGCAACTATTTCCCAAATTTTTAAAATTTTGGGCCCTCCTTTTAAATTTTATCTTGCCTGGATGTGTTTTGGATTGCTGAACTTTGTTGTCCTCTGTTACAAATTTGGATCTTTTGAGGATGGATTGAGGTTAAGTGTTTAGCATTTTCAGAAGTTGAATGACTATCTTTTGTCTGATGATGCTTTTGGTTTGAACTTGAAGTTTTGGTTTGTAGATAATCTCCTTTTCGCTGTCGAAAGTTTATTGAACAATGAATCGGGTGTTGCGGAAGCTAAATTATGAATGTCCCGATGGACAATCATGTTTTTCACCGATGTTTTATCTCCTTTGTTTATTTCTTCAAAAATTTTGACTATCGGTGTTTTCTGTTTTATCACTATTGGAGCTTTAGTCCAGTGCGTTGCTGCCATTTCAGATGGCAGATTGCAGGCACCCCGAAGAAAGCCCATATATTTGCCGATTCTGCAGGTTTTTTTGTTTTAAATGATTTGCTTTCTTTCGCTATCGGGATTGTGTTTGACATTTGATCGGAAGCCTAGTCCTTTGCTTTGTCGATTCATGGTCCTCTGAGTTTTCCATTCGCCGATGCTCTACTCTGATTTTTCGTCGATGTTTTCTATTGCTGCGGAACCCTTAGTCCATGTGATTTTCGCCGTTACGGCTCCTCATTGAACTAGTTGTCCGATGCTATAGTGGTTCTGAGGTCCGATGCTGAAGTTTTTAGTGTTTGAAAGTGCCAACATTGTGGAAATGTTGACGACTAATCGTTCGACGCATAGTGCTCAGAGTCTCCAATCACCGACATTATTCTTGTCACGAAACCTGTAGTCTTTATGCTACCCGCCATTACGTCTATTTGGTGGATTTCTGTCCAATGCTTAGCGTTTTTTGTTCCCGACTGTTGATAGGGTTTTCCAGCCTTTTGGTGTGTTTTTACACTATTTTATGGAATGGCAGAGTTTTCTTGTGGCATTGGTCGAGTCGGGGTTTTTCTGAGAGGAGTGTAGCTCGGTTTTTGGTTTCTTGAGGAGTAGGTATTACATTTGTCCTCGTTCATGTTTTCGTCGGAGGGTTTCGAATTAGCTTAGATGCATCCTGAATTAAGTGAAGAATATATTCTATCAGGTTTGTGTTTTTAGTTGGACAGTGGGTTTAGAGGATTTTCAAACCCAGCTGGCAGGATTTTCTTTGCCTTAGCTTTTCATGCATTAATTTTGTTTATATTTTATTTTATAGAATGCATGTATTGATACAGTTTGTGTTATTTTTTCAAATGCTAAGTGATATAAGAACTGGTTACTCATGACAGGGTGATTGCTACTGTAGAGAAGATATGTCTAGAAGACAAAGTAGAAGACATGAGGTAGCAAGGAAGAAAGATAAGAAGAAATGAAGGGTCTGAGATCTCAAACAGATCGATAGCAGCAGAGGCCCAGGCTTGGTAAAAGTTCAACAGTGACCAAGATGGTCCCTTTTTATAAAAGTACTCTTAAAATCTTAATATGAAATGTAACGTATTGTATAAATCATGAGCACTCACAAAAGACAAAATTGTGGGATTGAACGGTTGGGGGGAGCCCAAAGGTCACTGAGGGGTAGCCTAAGAGTTTTGCTTGTAGTATAAGTATAGGAGAGTTAGATAGAGTAAAGGAATTTTTCCCAGATAGATTTGTGAGAGTATGATGTAAGAAGAACTATTTCCTTTTGCATAAAGAAATTACAAGTTCCCTGTTGGAGAAAGCTTTGTGGAAGGTTTCAAATGCTGTGCTATGGATTTGTTGAATGTGAACTATTTCGTTTGCAACTATTATCCATTAACTGTGAGATCGTTCTAACTCTTTGAACCTGTGTTCTTGTTATGAATGCACTCTAGTTTATACTATGAAATTTCCATTATGAGTAATGAATGTTGTTCATAAACAATTAGCTATCCGGTTGTTCATATATCTATAAATGTTCATGTGTTTTGAAATAAGTAACAACTATCTGTGATTTTTCTTAATGCATGCACAAAATACATTACTGATTGTCGAATAATAATCTTGCTCCCTAGGGATAGGTTAGATAGTTAATTTTAGTTGTTTCTTGCTGTGTGTGGTTTAGATGCGAGAGATTTAAGACGAGAGGTAAGAACCTGCGCATCACATTGTGATCGCTCCTCGTATTCTCTATCAATCTGCATTTTTAGATAGGCACTTGCATCTCATACTTAAATACAAAAACTAAAAACATACACGGTGGACCGGGCTATAACCGATAAAACCCTTTATTTTTGTTACTTGACCTACGGTAGCTGGACCGTAAAGTGGACGGATTCCCCATACCAAACAGTAACGGGCTAGTTGGGAACATCACTGGGGAGAACCCCTAACTGTTGTTACCTGCAATTTTCCAGGCCTCAACAGTTTTTGGCACTAGAAGGAGGGCATCCAGTGCATGGTTGGCCGAGGAAACTTATTTTCTTGAGATTATTCCACCGGTGATAGTTCTGAAAGCAGTTTGTTTCCCAATTCAATTCTTGAAGAGAAGTGTAAAGAGAATCTGTATTTTGTCGATAACGAAGTAGTTAATGATCTGAGAAGAAATACTAGGGCATATGTGAAGAAGATTGGAGGATTACCAATTATTCATGTCTTGCCCAGAAGAGAATATAAGAAGAAAGACCGTCCTATATTGGACATTAGAGGAAATTTGGGGTCTAAAATGGGCCTTATAAGAAAATGCGCCAACCATAAATTTTGTGAGTTGGAATTCAAGAACCAATAGAATTTCAATAAAACAAGTCAACCATAATGGTTGAATAGACATATTTGTCATAAAAGAGAACTACTCTTTTTGTTCATATTTTCGACATATCTCCCTGTGTTTTTACTCAAATTTAAAGCGGGAGAGCTCGTTGGATGCAGATTTTGATTCTGTATCTAACGAGTACCCACACTGCATACTTTTGATGGACTCTGGTACCCCAAAACTAAGAAATACCTAAAAAAATGTGATGATGATGTCATCATCACATTTTTCATGTATTTCTTGTTTTTGGGGTAGCCGAGTCCGTCAAAAGTATGCAATGTGGGTACTCGTTGGATGCAAAATTAAATTTTTCATCCAATGAGCTCTCCCACTCAGAATTTCAGTAAAAACATAGGGAGATATGTCGAAAATACGAACACAAAAAGTAGTTTTTTCATTCTTCCTCAAAAATTAATAACTATTATTTTATTATTTTAACTATTATTTTATTGTTTTCCTTAGGAGGCCCATTTTAGACCCCAAATTTCCTCTAATGAGACGCAGTGTTGGTTGGAAATTTTGAAGAACTGGTAGAAACAACCTTACAGGAAGTTGTTCAGCCTTTGAATCAAGTAGGCCCAGATACACCTTACTGTTCACCTGTTCATACCCCTGTTCACTCACCACCTCATTCTCCACCCAGACTCATGGAAAACGTGAATGCAAATCAGCCACCCAACCCACCAAATCCACCACCTACTTGGAGGGCTAGGTCACCTTTAAACCTGGCACCCCCTTTACATGACTTACCTCGGGCTTTTGAGAAAATGCGGCCCAAGTTTGACCCAAGTGAAAAGATTTTGGTAGATGATCATTTGCAAATCTTTTACTTGGCTATAGAAGGACTAAGGGCTGGAGAACATGAAGTTGTAGTCTGCAGATTGTTTCTGCATACCCTGAAAGGAGTAGTAGCCTCATGGTATTTTTCTCTACCTGCAAACTCAATCACATACTAGGATACTTTTGAAAGAATATTTAGAAGTAAGTATGTAGTCCCAAAAACTCATGCAGCGTTAATGAAGGGGTTATGCGCTTTGAAGAAAGAAAGAAAAGAAAAAGTGCATAGTTTCACCCAAAGGTTTGCTACTTATCTTAGGATTTTTTCTACAACTGATAAACCGTCTGATAAGGTTTTGATCGAATACTATACTTCAGCTTTAGGGCCTAACTTGGCCATGTTTTCCAAGATGCAAGTCAAACCTACGTTGTCAGAAACTTATGAAGAAGCCAAGAGAGTAGAAGCTGAAAAAGAGAGCATAGAAGATTACCCTGAGTAGTCGGGAGAAAAAACTTTTGGTAAGAAAGCTTTATTACTGTCTAAGCCTAAGGAGGAGCAGTCACATGACTTTGAAGGAATGTTGAAAATGATGCAGAAACTGTCTAACAGAATAATAGATTTGGAAAAGGAAAAAGAAGCTCAGAAATATTATAAGCCTTACTATAAAAGGAGAGAGGACAATAATCAATCTAAACCTCCTCCACACAGCCTTGCATCAATGAATTTAACTGAGGTGGGTATGGATAATTTTTACACCTTTCATCAGCAGCCTCATTCTGAAATTTTTTTCCCTCAATGGATCAATTCGATGACATTAGTAATGAATCGGATATTGGACTCTAAGCTAACAGAAGCTGATGATGAAGAGGAAAAGGAAAATAAATCAACAGAAAAACAAGAAGAGGATGCTATGGTTTTATGGGATTGTGTCTCAATGTTTGATGCCGAAGAAAAAGGCTATCTGAAACAGGAGGAGATATCGGAAGCAAACATGACAACAAGAAGTCATTTGATAAAGAGGATAGATCAATACTCCCGAAAATCAAGAGACTTCAAAAGAATGTAAAGAAAATTTAGAAGAGCACCATAGCTGATAAAATACCTGAATTCACCATTACGAGTCAAAATCCAAAGCAAATCAACATGCCTTATAAGCCCATTTAGGAGAAGACTGATGATGTAAAAAATAATATCAAAGAACATAAGATGGAGTATGATAGCGTGGAAGATATTAAGAGGGATAAGGCAGATATCTCGTTGTTCGAAATGTGTAATGTGCCTCAACAGAAAGAAAGATTGGTAAAAGCACTTGAAATACCTGAAGAAAAGCTTCCCACTGACAATCAACCTAAAGAAGAAGAAATTGGTGAAGCAAGTGTGGGAGGTAAGTCTAAACACAAAACCCCACCATTTCTATTAACTTTTGAAATTTTCAACCATAACGTGCACAACTGTTTAGTAGACTCAGGGGCATCAGTCAATGTTATGCCACTTTTAGTCTGCAAAAAGATAAATGGACAGCCTAAACCATCTACCTGGCAGGTTATTCAGTTAGACAGAAAAAATGTGAAGGTAATTGGGGAAATGGAGGATGTTCTGATTCGATTATCTTCAAATGAAAAGGTATGTCAGTTCATCGATATTGTAGTAGCAGACATACCTGAGGCATATGGACTTGTTTTGAGTCGGGATTGGTCAAGAAAGCTAAATGGATATTTTGCATCAGATTGGTCACATCTATGGTTTCCTTATAAGGGAATTCCTAATCAAATAAAAGTATTAAGAGAGCCCCATATGAAGCACAATGTTACTCAGTTGGAGGGTAAGAATGAACCAGTGAATTCTGTGTTGGTAAATTACTTTATTGAGCTCGAACTAGGAAATTACCAGGTAGAAGAATCCAGCGGTACACCAGACACAGCTCGATCTCCTTCGGTTTTCATGGGCTGATGATTTTGACTGTAAAATAGTAGACTTAGTTTCAAATGTAGTTGTTGATTCAAGTACAATAGAAGTAGATAGTTTTTGGACACTTTTTTTTGATGGATCTAAAACTTTGGAAGGATCAGGAGCTGGCTGTGTCCTGATTGATCTAAATAAAAATAAATATTTTTCTTTCATGTAGATTAGAGTTTGAATGTACTAATAACACAGCCGAATATGAAGCATTAGTTCAGGGACTAAGAAAAGCAATTGAATTAAAAGTAGAAAATCTGAAAGTGTATGGGGATTCTAAAATAATTGTAAAGCAATTTCGAAAACAGATACATTGCATCTCACCTCATTTAAAATCTTATCAGAATGAAGTGTGGGATTTGCTGACAATTTTTTATGCATTTAATATTGTATCCATTCCTAGACTTAAGAATACAGCAGCTGACTTGTTAGCTACCTCAGCTGCAAGGCTTGTACCTTCAAATAACAAATGTTCTATTGAATTACTATTCAGGCCTTCGGTTCCAGACATGATTACTAATCTACGAGTGTTTAATGATGATCAACAAGTCTTGGAATGTTTGATGATTGATGAAACTTTCAAAGGGGCAATTATCGATGACTAGGGACAACAAGCTGATTTAAAATGTGACAAATTCATTCCTAAAGGGGCCAGGACCTTAGAGCGGATGTTTTATTTAGAAAACAAATTCAGAAGACCAGCAAATGTCAAGACTCATAGCTCGTCTTTGCAATTCGAGCTGTTAAATTTGGGAACTGAAGTTAAACCCAAATATGTAAATTTGGGAAAGTGTTGTTCCCCGGGTGAAAGAAATAAGTTCATTAGTTTGTTCAAATAGTACAAAGATGTATTTTCCTGGACATATGAAGAGCTTAAAACATATGACACCAAGATTATACAACATGTCATTCCTATTAGATCTGCAGTCAAGCCTTATCAGCAACCTTTGAGGAAGATGCATTCAAAACTGGAGCCTTTAATTCAGAGTGAAGTAAAAAAATTATTGGATGCCAAAATTATATTCAAAGTCAGACACTCGGAATGGGTTTCAAATTTGGTACCAGTAAGGAAGAAATATGGAGAAATCAGGCTATGTGTGGATTTCAGAAACTTAAATCGTGCTTCTGATAAAGACAACTATCCAGTCCCACCCATGGAGCAGATATTGCAGATGGTTTCGAGTTCTGAGTTATTTTCATTATTAGATGGATTCTTTGGCTATAATCAAGTATTAGTAGCTGAAGAATATAGACTAAAAAATACATTCAAAACAAAATGGGGAACTTTTGCTTACAAAAGGATGCCCTTTGGACTCATCAACGCTAGAGCTACTTTCCAGAGGGCTATGGATATAGCTTTATGCGGTCTAATTGGCCGTAGTGTTGTAGTATATCTCGACGATGTCATGATATTTTCAAAGAAGAGAGAAGAACACGCATTCCATCTAAAACAAATTTTCGAGCGTTGTCGAAAATATGGCATCTCACCGAATCCAAGGAAATGTGTGTTTGCGGTTATAGAACGAAAGCTACTGGGTCATGTGGTTTCTAAAAAGGGGATCTCCATAGACCCAGAAAGGATTAAAATTATTGAACAGATCCCTTTACCCCATAACAAAAAGGGTATGCAATCATTCATGGGGACAATAAATTTTGTGCGAAGGTTTGTACCAGATTTCTCCCAAATTGTTAAGCCTTTGCAACAAATGGTGAAACAAAGTGTACAATTCAAGTGGACTGATGCAGAGAAGAATGAATTAAGTAAAATAAAGACATCTATTGCTCACGCACTATCTCTCAAAAGTCCAAATTTTGAGAAGGATTTTATTTTGTACACTTTCACATCTGACGATTCATTGGCAGCGGTGCTTACTCAGAAGGAATATGGGGGAGATGAGTACCCCATATCATTTATGAGCACTAGTTTGCAGGGGGGCAAATTGAATTACCCAACTATGGATAAACAAGATTCTACAGTCTTCAAAGCGGTAAAACAATTTAGGCCGTACATACTTAAGAACCGGACGAAGGTAATAGTTCCACACCCAGCTGTAAGGTCTCTTTTCATGCAAAAGGAATTAGGAGAAAGAAGAGGAAACTGGGTAACACCTTTACAAGAATATGACCTCGAATTCAAACCAGCATCCATAGTTAAAGGGCAAGGACTATGAAAACTAATGGCTGAAGGTAACAACAATGAAGAAAACAATTGGGAGAATGAAGTTGAGTTACATATGATGGATGTATGTCCTCTTTTCACAGCTCCAGATTCCTGGTACTGAGACCTTGTTCATTACCTTCAAGAAGGATTGTTTCCAAAACATTGGAATTCCAAATAGCGAAGAGCATTACGCCTTAAATTAGCTGCATATCAGATCATTGATGGAATTTTATTCAGGAAGAATTATGATGGAGTCCTTCTCAGATGCTTAGAGAAAGAAGATGAAAAAAAGGTCATAACAGAGTTACATGATGGACTTGCTGGAGGTCACTTTTCTGGAGATACGACACCCCATAAGATTCTCAAAGCTGGATACTATTGGCCCACACTGTTTAAGGATGCACACGCCCATGTCGGAAAGTGTGATATCTACCAGAGGTGTGGAGGAAGACAAGCCAAAGCAACAGGACCATTGAAGCCTGTGATGATAACAGAACCATTTGAGCAATGGGGAATTGATATCATTGGAGAGATAAAACCAAATTCTTTCTTGCAACACAAATATATTTTGACAACAACTGACTAATTCACTAGATGGGTCGAAGCAATTCCGTTACGTAAAGTGAATGAAGATGCGGTCATGGATTTCTTGCAAGATCATATTATGACCAGGTTTGGCATTCCAATTTCCTTGGTTTTCGATAATGCTACTTATTTTTCTTCTATTAGATTAACTGCTTTTGCTCATGAAAAAGGAATTAAGTTGCACTATTATGCAAACTACTACCCATAAGGGAATGGTTTGGTAGAATATACAAACAAGAATCTGATTAGGATCTTAAAAAAGACTGTGATAGAAAACCAGAGAAGTTGGCAGTTAGCATTACCGAATGCTCTTTGGGCTGATAGGGTCACACCCAAGAATTCCTTAGGTGTGTCACCGTATACCTTTGTTTATGGAAAATAAGCTATCCTCCCTCCTAACATTATGCTACCATCTTCCATAATAGCCCAAGAGTCTAGAGGCACAGATGACGAAGTCCTGCAAATTAGAATCTATAATCTTTTGAAGGCGAAAGAGTCTAGGGCTAGAGCCAAAGAACATTTTAAGCATCATCAGGAAGTAGTGAAACGGTGGTTTGATAAACATAAAGCTGGAAAAAAGGAATTTGAAGTGGGAGACCTGGTTCTTAAGTGGGATCACCTGCATGATGAAAAGGGGAAACACACGAAGTTTCAACAATTATGGGTAGGCCCTTTTCAGATTGCAGCAAAACTTGGCCCCTCAACCTACAAATTGCAAGATTTACAAGGGTGGAAAGACAACTTACCAATTAATGGTTTAGTTCTCAAACCTTATTTTTCCTGATTTTTGTTTTTGTTTTGTACATAAATAAACTGATTTAGTTGTTTTTTATTTACCTTATTTCTGTTGTTTTTTATATTTTGATGGATTTAAATAAAAGAAGAAAACTTTTGGTTGCATGGAGAGCATCAGAATGATGGATTAACTAAAATCCTTGATTATAAGACTGTGTACTATTGTTTTATCTGAAAGAATTTCTTCTAGTTAGCAGTTTTCCTAAATGGCTATCATACACATTGAATTCCTACTTAATCCTTGTAAAATAACTCAGGATCAAAAGGTCCGGAATACTATTTCGAGGCTCCATCCATCTCACATTTAAAAAATGTCCTAGGGAGTGACAGCAAAAGATCCATGGAAAGGAAGCAAGGTAAACGGTATATTATATATAAATGATCCCATTCCAAGAATTGAAAGCCAAAAGGCAAATAAGAGTTAAGAATCTCTTGAGAAAGCAATATGTATCAAAACAAAGTACTAAATCATATGAGTACAAAATTGCCAAAGTTCTTCTTCATCCGTGAGCTGAAAATTAAATACATCCCTTACACAAAAGGACACTATGGATAGAGGATCCTGAATAAAAAAATTCAGAAAGAAAGGCATGCAGGAGGAATCAAAAGAAAGGACAAAAGTCCAAAAGCACAAAAAGTGCAAAATGGCATGGGAATGAGGAACAAATGAATATTTCTATTTACCATATTTTACAATCTTGTGGTGTCCAGGCTAGAAGCTACCTGAAGACAGAGGTAAAAAATGAAACTCATATTCCTGGCCTCAAAAGAGTTATCTTAACTTTGAAGTATTGGTTTCCATTTCCCTAAATTGGACTATCATCAATGATTAAAAGTACATACATTTTCCATTTGGGAAATCCAGACATCTAGAAGAATTCAACATGTTGGTTTTATTGTCAAACAATCTATTACTTAAGGAAGAAATTGTCCAGAGATCTGGGTTCACTAGGTAGTCGCCAATTATTGCAGCTGCAACTATTTCCCAAATTTTTAAAATTTTGGGCCCTCCTTTTAAATTTTATCTTGCCTGGATGTGTTTTGGATTGCTGAACTTTGTTGTCCTCTATTACAAATTTGGATCTTTTGAGGATGGATTGAGGTTAAGTGTTTAGCTTTTTCGGAAGTTGAATGACTATCTTTTGTCTACTGATGCTTTTGGTTTCAAATTGAAGTTTTGGTTTGTATATAATTTCCTTTTCACTGTTGGAAGTTTATTGAACAATGAATCGGGGCCGTAGTCCTCTACACAGCCGCCGTTGCGGAAGCTAAATTATGAATTTCCCGATGGACAGTCATGTTTTTTGCCGATTTTTTTATCTCCTTTGTTTATTTCTTCAAAACTTTTGACTATCGACGTTTTCTATTTTATCACTATCAGAGCTTTAGTCCTATGCGTTGCTACCATTTCAGATGGCAGATTGCAGGTACCGCGAAGAAAGCCCATATATTTGCCAATTCTGCGAGTGTTTTTGTTTTAAATGATTTGCTTTATTTCTCTATCGGGATTGTGTTTGACATTTGATCGGAAGCCTAGTCCTTTGCTTCATTGATTCACGGTCATCTGAGGTTTCCATTCCCCGATGGTTTGTTCTGATTTTTTGTCGATGTTTTCTATTGCTGCGGAACCCTTAGTCCATGTGATTTCCACCGTTACAGCACCTCATTGAACTAGTCAGCCGATGTTGTAGTGGTTCCGAGGTCCGATGCTGAAGTTTTTAGCATTTGAAAGTGTCGACATTGCAGAAAGGTTGAGGACTAATCGTCCGACTCATAGTGCTCAGAGCCTCCGATCACCGATGTTATTCTTGTCACGGAACCCGTATGCTACCCACCATTGCGGCTGTTTTGTGGATTTTTGCCCGATGCTTAGCATTTTTTGTTCCTGACTGCTGATAGGGTTTTCCTGCCTTTTAGTGTGTTTTTACACTATTTTATGGAATGGCAGAGTTTTCTCATGGTATTGGTCGAGTCGGGGTTTTTCTGAGAGGAGGAGTGCAGCTCGGTTTTTGGTTTCTTGAGGAGTAGCTGTTACATTTGTCCTGGTTCATGTTTTCGTCAGAGGGTTTTGAATTAGCTTAGATACATCCTAAATTAAGTGAAGAATATATTCTATCAGGTTTGTGTTTTTAGTTGGACAGCGGGTTTAGAGGATTTTCAGACCCAGCTGGCAGGATTTTCTTTGCCTTAGATTTTCTTGCATTAATTTTGTTTATATTTTATTTTACAGAATGCATGTATTGATACAGTTCATGTTATTTTGTCAAACGCTAAGTGATCTAAGAACTGGTTACTCATGACAGGGTGATTGCTGCAGTAGAGAAGATATGTCTAGAAGACAAAGTAGAAGACAGGAGGCATCAAGGAAGAAATAGAAGAATAAATTAAGGGTCTGAGATCTCAAATAGATCGATAGCAGCAGAGGCCTAGGCTTGGGAAAAGTTCAACAGTGACCAAGCTAGTCCCTTTTTATAAAAGTACTCTTAAAATCTTAATATGAAATGTAACGTATTGTATAAATCATGAGCACTCACAAAAGACAAAATTGTGGGATTGAACGGTTGGGGGGAGACCAAAGGTCACCGAGGGGCAACCCAAGAGTTTTGCTTGTAGTATAAGTATAGGAGAGTTAGATAGAGTAAAGGAATTTTTCCCAGATAGATTTGTGAGAGTATGATATAAGAAGAACTATTTCCTTTTGCATAAAGAAATTACAAGTTTCCTGTTGGAGAAAGCTTTGTGGAAGGTTTCAAATGCTGTGCTATGTATTTGTTGAATGTGAACTATTTTGTTTTCAGCTGTTATCCATTAACTGTGAGATCGTTCAAACTCTTTGAACCTATGTTCTTGTTATGAATGCGCTCTAGTTTATACTATGAAATTTCCACCATGAGTAATGAATGATGTTCATAAACAATTAGCTATCTGGTTGTTCATATATCTATAAATGTTCATGTGTTCTGAAATAAGTAACAACTATCTGTGATTTTTCTTAATGCATGCACAAAATACATTACTCATTGTTGAATAATAATCTTGCTCCCTAGGGATAGGTTAGATAGTTAGTTTTAGTTTTTTCTTGTTGTGTGTGGTTTAGATGCAAGAGAGTTAAGATGAGAGGTAAGAACCTGCGCATCACATTGTGACCGCTCCTCGTATTCTCTATCAATCTGCATTTTTAGATAGGCACTTGCATCTCATACTTAAATACAAAAACTAAAAACATACATGGTGGACCAGGCCGTAACCGGTAAAACCCTTTATTTTTGTTACTTGACCTACGGTAGCCGGACCATAAACCGAATGGATTCCCCATACCAAACAGTAACGGGCTAGTTGGGAACGTTACTGGGGAGAATCCCTAACTGTTGTTACCTGCGATTTTCTAGGCCTCAACAAAATGTTGGCATATACCTTAGAAGAAAAACATTCCACTGTGCTTAACCTATAATCATTCCTTCCTTGTAAGAATCTTGCCAAGTATTCATACCCTAATAATGTGTTTGGGTCGAATACGTTACAAAGTGGTATTAAAGCTTAGGTTCCAATACCGTGGTTGTTGAGACTTATACAAAGTAACTATAAACCTTTTGTTTATGTGCATTCGGAGATTATAAATGTTCTTTGTGAATGAAATTTAACCCCCCTTATGTTAATGGAAAATTCAGAAGCCTCACTTTAAAGATCAATTTGGTTGTATCCTAGTTTTTAATTTCAGAAGTTAAGAGATTAAAGATCAGTTTATTGTATGCTTTATAATTAATTAATATTGTGTATTTATTGCTCAATAGATTGATTGGTGGGAACTATGCATTACATATCTAATGTACAGTAGGTTGATTGGTCAATGCATTTTCACTTTGCATTGACTCTTTTATTATCCAGTAATATGATTGGTCAATGCATGTTCAATTTGCATTACTTGTTTTAATGTCCAATAATATGATTGGTCAATTCTTGTTTGATGTGCATTTCATATTTTATTGATCAGTGACTTGATTGGTCAATGCATGTCCATTGTACATTGCCTCTCTTACTGTATATTGAATTAATTGGTAATTTCAAGGATTTATCCTACATATTGTGTGTTAGGTATGCATATGCATTAGGTATGAATGTGCATGCATAGTCTATTGAGTAATTAGGGAAATGAGGGGCAGAGCCCTAATTCCTCTACATAGATTACATTCATATGTATAGGATGATCCTGAAAGGATTTCTTGAGTATGCATTGAATTAATCAATATTGAGATGCTTCTTGCGGTAAGATTGATTTATGGGTGCTTAGATCATTACTATGCACTATTATGAATGGAAAATTGTATAATGATTGAATACTATATGCATTGGAAGGGCATGCATTAGAATGAACTAGAAAATGCATTATCAGTAGGAATTAGTTATTGAATGGAAAATAATAAGGTGCATTGGTAATTGCCTATTTGACTTGATATTGCATTTCTAATTTTTTATTGTTGCTTATAAGTTTTCTTGCTTGTTGCTATAAAGTGCATGGAGTTTTTCCTTGTGATCTTTATGATCTTTGTTAGAAAATATTCTTTGTGATCTTCGTTAGAAAATTATTCTGATGATATTGTTAGAGAATTATATTGTGATCTTTGTTGAAAAGCGTCATTGTAGAGTATCATAGTAATACTTCATGCATCTTGTTGTAAAAATATTTTGATAGTATTCCATGTAATTGTTGGAAAAGTATATGCATGGGATTGATTTATTAGATTACATTTCATGAAGGAATGATACTTGATGCACTTCATGAACTTGGTTGAGGTACTTGATGCACTTCATATTGATCGAGATATTGGATGCACTTCCTGGACTTGGTTGAGATACTTGATGTACTTCATATCGTTAGTATACTTGATGCAGTTCATATTGGTTGGTATACTTGATGCACTTCATGACCTTGGTTGAGATACTTGATGCACTACATGAACTTGGTTGAGATACTTGATTGAATTCATATTGGTTGAGATACTAGATGCACTTCATGAATTTGGTTGAGATACTTGATGCACTTCATATTGGTTGAAATGTTGGATGCACTCTATGACCTTGGTTGAGATACTCAGATGCACTTCATATTGGTTGAGATACCTGATGCACTTCATGACAATGGTTGGGATATTTGATGCACTTCATCAACTTTGTTGAGATATTTGATGAACTTCATATTGGTTGGTATACTCGATGCACTTCATATTGGTTGAGATGCTCGATGCACTTCATGAACTTGGTTGAGATACTTGATGCACTTCATATTGGTTGGTATACTTGAAGCGCTTCATGAAATTGGTTGGTCTACTTGATGGTATTCATGAGATTGGTTGAAGTACTTGGTGCATTTCATGTGCATGTGTAATGTCCCCAATTTTTTTCTTAATAACACCATGTTAAACCCCTATCCCTGGAGAACCCCATGATTCCTAGTGGAATAATAATCTAATTACTGATGGGGTCATTTTGATAAAATAATTACCCATAGTATTTAAAGTTGTCAAACTTAGGATTATAAATATTTCATTACTAAATATTTGAATTTATTTAATTTTTACACCTTATAATACATGTGCTTGGTGGGTAAGGTGGCGTATGGGGTCTTGTGGACCCAATGAGTTTTCATTGTAAATGTAAACCATGGGAAAATAAAGAAATATCCATAAATCCAGGAAAAATATAGAAAGTGGCAGAAAAAGCAGTCAACCAAAAAAATAGAGCAAAAATAAGGCAAGTGCAGAAAAGATGTCAATATGAAAAGCACGAAACTTTTGGAGGGCACAATTTCCATAAATGAAAACATATAAGTCATCCTAAAAGAAGGAAGGGAACAATTTATAAAGAGGATAAAAGGAATTCAATCTAAAAGTAGGCAACTCTTGGAGGGTGCAATTTCCAAAAAGAAAAAAAGGCATGTCAAGGGAAAACCAAGAAAGCAAGCAATTTTCCTTGTTCATTCATGACGGCACATTAGGAAAGGGAAGCGGGACACCTATTGAGCCCATTTGACCTTGAATCCTAATTATTTTATAAAATAATTATAGTGCACCCCTAATCATAGTTTCTCTCAGTGGTTGAGTGATGTGCCTCAACTGGAGATTTGGGTGGTGTGCCCCTTAGAAAGTGGATATTGTGTTTTGGTATTTCATCTCAATGCATACATTGAATAATATTTGTTTCATGTGTTGATGTATCCTTAGTCCCATTATCATATCATTCAAAATATCTTGGAGGCCTCCTATCATTGACATTCATTCGTGTTCCTTCTTTCTCTCTATTCTATGATATTCTGGGAATTTTTTTAGCAATGTAATGAGAATTTCGACCCAAATATTACATGTTTCATGAATTTATGTCCAACATATTGTTTAATATCAATTTCAGATAATTTTCAGGTCATTCACAGAGTTTGGGGGGTTCAGGGTTCGATTCTCCTTGGTTTCCTAGCTCTGGAACCCTACTTTGGGGAGTTTTTCTATGAGAAGCTACCTTTGAGATTCTTGTGATATGTATATCGACTCTCATGGACCTATTGTGATATTATTTAATGTCTCTTCAAATTATACAACATTATGAACTGTTTTGATTAAGTTTCATAATAATCTTTTACACCCTGCCTGGATTTCTATGCAAAACTGACTAGTTTTCCATATCAAAGAAATTAGTGTGTATAAACATGTCCATTTCCTTTATTTTATGTTATTATATTTTATTAAAATTATAATTATGATATCCAATGTATTCAACTAAATATTAGTAATTTTTTATGCATTTTGAAATTCACAGAAGCTTGACTAGCTACATAGTCCTAGTGACTAGTTTTCATAGTGCGACCCTTAGCTTTATCTGTGACTGTTCAAAATTATTTTAAACCTGAAAATATTGATTTCAAAATCCTAAAAATATATCTATAACCTTCATAATCCTTCCTTATCCTTTGGTTTCTTGGAATTGATTGTTAATATTTCAGTTTTCATTGGTTGGGACTCCCAAAATCCTGGTAGTAGACTTCATCCGAGATGATGCTCGAAACCTAAAAGGTCCCAAAATACACGTGCTTAGGAATCTGATTATTCGTTCTCCTACCTTTTCTTTTCGTTTCACCAGCACATCCCAATTTATTCCCTCTTTTACTTGATAAAATTTCCCACCTGTCAACTAGTTATCTAAAGCTTATTATGTAGAGTTAGTGAGCCTAATTTTTCTGCCTTAGTTTCATTACAATGGTATCAGAGCACTTTCCTCCACTACTGTGGAAAATAATCTCTCAATTTGAAGAAAATTTCAGCCATGTCCTACTATGATGATGAATATATGAGCAGTATGATGAGTACTGTAGACAGTATGAAGAAGAAGAAGTCATATATGTTGATGGAGGCCTACCAAGAAATGAGGATGATAATTTCTATATCTAATCATACTGAGAATAAATCAGGGATGAACATTCAATGGTTAAGAAGGCCTTGACAAAGGTTGTAGAAGCATGTGAAAACTTTCCTCGCTGCTACCAGGGGTATCTAGCTTTGGGTAAGGAGATTTGTGCAAACATTTCTTTCAAATAATATATTTATTTCAAGTCTGGATTCTGGCCCAAGCATGTTGATGAGCATTCGTTCAAGAGCAGAAAATCATCCATGGAGGAACTAATTTGTTCCACCTCTCTGATTAAAGAGGGAAAAGAAGAGATCCAAATATCTTTTGGTTCTAGCAAAAGTAAGGAGGAGGAGGATGAGGCCCTAAATCCATTCACAATCATTTAAAAGGGCCATGAACTTAGCTCTTCAAGTGGTAAAACATAATAAGAGCTCCATAAGTCACTCCAATGTGACTTTGAAAAGGTTGGAAATCCATTCCTTAATGATGAGGATTGTAGAAAGGAAGAAAGTGAAGATGAATGCACTTTTAGCTTCTTTGTGGGTTATTTCCATATCATTGCTAAGGATGTTGGTTCATGTGAGTGTGGTGAGACATATTTTGGATCAGAACCAAAAGAATATTATAAATCTGATTTACAGTCACCTCTTGAGCCTCATAATGAAGAAGAAGACAAGGCCACACCAATTGGGAGTGAACACGAGAATTTGGTGAAAGAGAAGGCCACCATAGTGTCCCTAAATGAAAATGATGAAGATGAAATGCCAAGGTATGATGTACTTTCTGATTTGTGCAAAAATCACATCTCAATGCAACCTTCAAAGATACCCTCCACTTCATATCATGGAAGTGGTTTTGCAAAATACTCTAAATCTAACCGGTATGTTGAAAATGATATTTGTGTTGTGGATCCATTCCACAAGTAATATGATCTTATGTGTTATCCATTGGAAGGAGAAAATTTGGTGGAGGATCTTCTTTTTAGTGGATCACTAAAGGAGGACGGAGAGAAGCTTATGGAAGCTATGAATAACTTTGGTGACACCAATGCCTTGGTGGAAAGATGTTGTTGGAAATATTCTAGAGGAGGGTTGGAAGGAGAAGCCTTTCTGGAAGAGTTCATAGCACTTAAAGAAGGCATGGTCAAGATGAAGGAGAGCTACATGAACTTACTATATGACAGAGATCATCTCCTCATGATGGTTAAAATGTACCATTATGCATTCAATAAGGAAGTATAAGAATCATAAAGGCTTCATAGAATATGGGAGGCTACGTATGATTCCTTGAAGAGAACCCAAAAAGCTCTTTAAGGTTCAAGGTTGCAAATTGATAAACTTCAAAAGGAGTTGAACGTACCACACCCTCCATATTGTAATGAAACTGATCATGTGCACATGGTAGGAGGTACTTTGGATGTGTTGGGGGAACCTCATGTGGATGAAAAACATGAGGAAGGTGCAGATTTGCAAATGCTTGTGAAAATATACGATGAATAAAATATTGACCAAGCATGAGTTCATCACCAAAGAGAGGCACATGATCACACTTCCACTAAGTTATAAGAGAAATCCAAACTGCATGATCTTTGGGAGAGAACTATCATGGAAGAAGTTGGGCGAGTGCTAGAAGTGCATCAGGATAATTGTGAGCTACCCTTATGGGAGAAAGAAATTATTTTGAATGAGGTACTTACATATTATCCACTTGGACCAGACAATAAGGGTGTTGATTCATCCATGTATTGGGTGGATAACCGCACCTTAGAGATGAGTGCACATGAAGGTAAGAGTTTTCGTTTGTCATATATTATGTGCCTGCCAACATGAAGAATAGTTTATTATGGAGTTGGTAGGGATACATTTTTCCTCCAACACTATTATAAATCAGATTCATATGATTGATTACAGTCATAGTTATGTAGAGGAGCCTTAGGTGATGATGGATCATGAGAAAAAATCAGATTTGAATGCCCTTATGAAGAGGAAAGATGAAGAAAATTTTGGTCAAGCATTTGTTGATTTGAAGAAAAATCATGAGGAGGACTTAGCTATGGGAAAAATAACTGAGGAAATACTATTTTAGGTTGCATGTAGTGGTATTTGTTTATCCACCTCGCATGGGTGAAGCATTGTTTGACATACAAGTATTGGAAGAAAGAATTCATGATCTACCTTTATGGGTGGAAGACTTCATCATGAGGAATATGGATGACACATCCTATATGGAGTAGAAAGAAAATGTTTCTATTCATCCATGTATTGGATGGGTAGATACATAACAGAAATGGATACTAAAGGGTTTGCAAACTTGGTTCACATTGGTAAGTGTTTCCTTTTCATTTGTAGTAGATTCATAGATTCATATGGCATTGTCATATTATGCGAGAAGCAAAAAAGAAATGTATGGAATCCATTGGATGCATTCAGTACAAAAAAATCCAAGGATCGAGTATGCATATATGTGGAGAATTTATCATCTTGCATTAATATTATGTGAGATGCAACCTAATGGTGGAAGTTTTTGGAAGCAAGGGAAGTCATGGGATTCCAATATGGTTGTGGGAACCCGGAATTTCTTGGAATGAAAACTTTCCAAAAGTGGTAAGAGAATTTAGATCTTTGTAGAGGAGGCAGTGGGGTCTAGGCATTCTACTCAGTTATCTTAACTGGGTGAAAATTTTGTGGAAGAAGGGTTATACATTGGGGGAATGACTATAACCATAGTGGTGCAACAAAAACATGGTGTACATTTGGTATTTATATTTTGATTGAGGATTCCCAATTCTTGACATCCAACAACACATCTTGAGGATTGAAGTCATTGGTTGGCTCCATAGATGGTTGGAGTTGGTTCTTGCTTGAGGAAAAGCAATTTTGGGAGGGGAGGACTGTAATGTCCCCATTTTTTTATTAATAACATCATGTTAAACCCCTATCCCTAGAGAACCCAATGATTCCCAGTGGAATAATAATCTAAATAATGATGGGGTCATTTTTATAAATTAATTACCCATAGTGTTTAAAGTTGTCAAAATTAGGATTATAAATATTTCATTATTAAATATTATGAATTTATTTAATTTTTACACCTAATACATGTGCTTGGTGGCTAAGGTGGTGCATGGGGCCTTGTGGACCCAATGAGTTTCCATTGTAAATGGAAACCATGATAAAATAAAGAAATATCCATTAATCCTGGAAAAATATAGAAAGTGGCAGGAAAGGAAGTCAACCAGAAAAGCAGTGCAAAAAGAAGGCAAGTGCAGAAAAAATTGTCAAAATGAAAAGTAGGAAACTTTTGGAGGGCGCAATTTCCAAAGAGGAAAAAAGGTAAGACATCCTAAAATAAGGAAGGGAACAATTTCTAAAGAGGATAAAATCAAGTCATTCTAAAAGCAGCAAAATCTTGGAGGGAACAGTTTCCAAAGGGAGAAAAAGGCATGTCAGGGGAAAAGCAAGAAAATAAGCAAGTTTCCTCATTCATTCATGAGGGCACATTGGGAAAGGGAAATGGGCCATATATTGAGCCAATTCGACCTTAAATCCTAATTATTATATAAACAATGATATCACACCCCTCTCACAACTTTTGATCATTTTTGTTTTGATTTTGAGAGTTGGTCTCAGTGGTTGAGTGTTGTCCCTCAACTAGAGCTTTGGGTGGTGTGCCCCTTAGCCAGTGGATCTTGTGTTTGGTATTTAATATTATTGTATCCATTTCATATAATTTTTTGAGTTGTTTATGTCTCCTTGATCCCATTATAATATCATTCGGAATAGCTTGGATGCCTCCTATCAGTGACATTCATTCTTCTTCCTTCTGTCTCTCTATTCTATGATATTCTGGAAATTTTTGGAGCAATGTAATGGGAATTTAGAACCAAATATTATATGTTTCATGTAATTATGTCCATTATATTTTTTAATGTTAGTTTCATATCATTTTCATGTCATTCAGATATTTTTGGAGGTTCAGGGTTCGATTCTCCTTGGTTTCCTAGCTCTAAAGCCTTACTTTTGGGAGTTTTTCTAAGAGAGGCTACCTATGAGATTCTTGTGAGATGTATTTTGAATCTAATGGAACTATTATGATATTATTTAATTTATCTACAAATTATACATCATTATGAACTATTTCGATTAAGTTTCATAATAATATTTTACACCCAACCTAGATTTCTATGCAAAAAATGACTAGTTTTCCAGTTCAAAGAAATTAGTGTGTCTAAACATGTCCATTTACTTTATTTTATGTCAATATATTTAGTTAAAATTATAATTATGATATCCAATTTCTAAAACTAAATATTAGTAATTTTTTATGCATTTTGGAAATCACAGAAGTTTGACTAGCCACATAGTCCTAGTGACTAGTTTTCATAGTGCGACCCTTAGATTTATTTGTGATTGTTCGGAAATATTTTAAAACTAAAATTATTGATTTCAGAATCCTAAACATATATATATAACCTTACTAAGGCTTCCTTAGCTTTTGGTTTCTCGGAATTGATTGTTAAGATTTCAATTTGCACCAGTTGGGACTCCCATAATCCTAGTAGTAGAATTCATCCTGGATGATGCTCGAAACCTAAAAGAGACCAACATCCAGGTGCTTAGGAATGTGAACATTCAGTCTTCTACTTTTTCTTTTCGTTTCACCTACACATCCCAATTTATTCCCTCTTTTACTTGATAAAATTTCCCACTTATCAACTAGTTATTTGAAGTTGATTGTATAGAGTTAGTGATCCTAAATGGTTTGCCTTAGGTTCATTACATCATGATTGATTGGAAAACATGTTTAATTGATCTCATGTATCTTGTTAGAGTATGTATATAATGCAAATCATAAATATTTCATGCATTTCAATTAACTTAGAGTTGTTGGAGACATTTACCACCTTACACACTCATTTTGGTCAATTTGGCCGAGTTAAACCACTATCCTAAGTATTATTGAATTAATTAACATCAGAGGAGCACTATGTGACATAAAATAGATCACACCCACGCCTACCTTCAGTTAAGGAGGCTAACTTAGCCTTCTCCTACATTTGGGGAGGATAACCGGAGCACTCTCGGGATGATCTGAGTGTCATTAATGCCCCATATTGCTAACTAATGGTTACAATCAGTTAAACAGAGTAGTGAAGGCACCCTCCATCATTAAATTGAATATTTATTGATTATTTAATGAACTGGAGTCAATAGGGGTTCCTCCAACCACTTCTGATGTTTAGTTACACTCATTCAATTTCCACTCATGGAAAGGAGACATGGAGATCTACCTACGCTCCAGAGGACTCTATAGGGTCACCATGGAAAGTAAAGAAGAGCCTGGATTTGCAATAGACAAATCTAGATTCTTGAACAAGAAGGATGAAGCATTCGGATTCTTGTGCCTCTCTATTTCCTGGGATCTTCTTTTCCATATTTTAGGATTGAAGACTCCAAAGGAAATTTGGGACAAATTGGAAGCCTTGTATGGAAAGTAGGATGATTTGAGAGTTTACCAGCTCGAAAATGAATTGATGTCTCTCTAGCCTTCCAATTTCGATACCTTGAATGAATTTTTCACAAAGTTCAAGCACATTGTCTTACTGTTGAAGCAATGCAAATTGGAGAAAGAGGATGATCAGCTCATCCTCGCCATACTCTCCAAACTTGGAGCTGATTATTCAGTTTTTGTCTCTACATTCCATGCGGGGAAGCTCACAACCCCTGGATGGAAGATGCCTACACTCAATGCCTTCATTGAGTCCCTAACAAGTGAACATGATAAGCTTGTCCAGATGGGGATCATCAGATCCTCCCGTGTTCAAACCCTCCATGTCTCAGGGCCCAAAGATCTGAAGGGTAAAGGAAAGTAGTAGAAGAACCCAAAAACTAAGTTTGAATCTCCTAAGCCTAAATTTGAAAACCAGCAGCATGATGAGTCTTCCGGCTCAAAGAAGAACAAAGGGAAAGGGCACCATGGAAAGGAAAAATTCAAGTGTTCATACTGTGGGAAGGGCTTCTACCGTGAATATTCCTGCATGAAGAAGAAGCTTTATGAAGCTACCTCTCTCCTTGAGAGAAATCACATCAATCTTTCTGAAATATTTTGGAGGAGAGATCACCAAGATCGGGAACCACAACATGAAAAAGGTCATGCCCTCATGGAAAGCACTTCGAAGTCCAAAGCACTCTTGATTGATTCTGGAGCTTTGAACCACATGATGGCTGAAAGAGACTCCTTTCCATCCTTGGAGACCAGCAAATCCATCCCCATCCACATGGGAGATGACTCCGCCATCATTTCAGAAGGACAAGGTACAGTTGATCTTGAGAATGGCTATTTTTCAAATGTTTTGTATGTACAGTATCTGGCATAATATATCCTTAGTGTCTATTAGATGACACATATAGGAGTGCCTAAGAGAGTATCTTTCAGCCCGAATGATGTTGAGATAATGGAGCTTGCATCCGGGAAACTCATTGCTAAAGGCCTTGCAAACCATCATGCAAAAGCCTATGAGTTCTCCCACTTTTTGGTGGATGCAAAGCCCACCACCCTGCTAACTCATGGAAATGAAGCTAGTAGATTGTGGCATGAAAGGTTTGGCCATCTAAATTTCAAATATTTGCAGCAATTACAGAAAAACTCCATGGTTGAATGCCTCCTAGTCATTAAGGCAACCATTGGAATTTGGAAGGGCTGTGTGGTTGGAAAATACCCTGAGCACAAGTACGATCGGGGGAAGGCAAACCAAGCTACATGCATATTCGGGCTGATACATTCTGATATCATCACTTTGATGCCTGTCACATCCATGAATGGATCAAGGTATCTTTTGAATTTTATTGATTATTTTTCAAGGTACACATGGGTCTTCTTTCTCAAAAAGAAGTCTGAAGTATGTGAAAAATTCACTGAACTGAAGGCCTTGATCGAGAATGCCTCTGGGCTTAAGATCAAGATCTTGAGATATGATAAAGGTGGGGAGTATTTCAGTAATGAGTTTCTTCACATATGCTCCCAAAGTGGTATTCAGGTCCAACATTCAATTCCCTACACTCCCTAGCAGAACAGTGTAGCGAAAAGGAAGAATCAGTCTCTCAAGGAGATGGCCACCTATATGTTGGAATCAAAGAAGTTGGCTGCAAATTTGTGGGGTGAAGCCATGCATGCTACAGCATACATTCAGAACATAGTTCCACACTCATCCGTGAAATGGAAGACCCCTTTCGAAGCATACTTCAAACACAAGTCGAATGTGTCGAACCTGCGGGTGTTTGGGTCCACTGCATGGGCCCGAATTCCACTTGATAAAAGGAGGGATTTGCAACCGCAAAGCATAGAATGTATGTTTATTGGGTATCCTGATGAATCAAAAGGTTTCAAGCTGTTGGATGTCAAAATAAAACAGATCATCATCGAAAGGAGTGTCAAGTTCGATGAGTCTCTTCAGGAGGTGGAACTAGTGAAGGAGAAAACTGTTGAATTTCCTTCCTATTCTACTGAATATTTGGATGATGAATTGGGGGTGATGACCCTGATTTGGATCCTCTGATTTCTGATATCAGTGTATAGAAAACATAAGATGCTGAATAAGAACCTGAAGTACAAAATCATCTTCCCACATGGGCTCGACAGACACTCCTCCGTAGGAGATAACATTGGAAATCCAGATGATCCAAGGAGAACCTGGTCTGATTTCCAAAGAGCAGGTATTGCGCTCTCTTGTCCTGATAATTTGCTGTCTAAATTTTTTTATTTGATTATTATTTCAGACCCAAAATCCTAATACCATGCTCGGAAGGATCCGATATGGAAAGTTGCCATGGATGAACAGATGAATTCTCTTCAGAAAAACACTACTTGGGAGCTAGTTTCTCTTCCTCTGGGAAGGAAATTGGTTCAATGCAAGTGGGTGTTTCGGACCAAGGTTGCTATTGATGGAAGCACCTAAAAATATAAGGCAAGGCTTGTGGAAAAATGTTTCTCGCAGGTCCAATGTGTGGACTACCATGAGACTTTTGCACCGGTTGCAAAAATGGACTCCATCCGCCTAGTTTTGGCAATTTCAGCATCTAAGCACTGGGAAGTGCATCATATGGATGTTAAGTCAGCCTTTCTGCTTGGAGATATTCATGAGGAGATATACATGAAGCAGCCTGAGGGCTACATCTCTGATCCATATTTGGTTTGCAAGCTAAAGAAGTCACTATACGGGTTAAAACAAGCCCCAAGAGAGTGGTATTCCAAGATGGATGCCTTCCTTCTCTCACAAAACTTCCAAAGGTGTAGATCAGATCCAAATGTGTATATAAAAAATTATGATGGTCATTTGATTATTATTTTTTTATATTTTGATGACTTACTAATCACAGGTAGCACAGTTGCTTCTATTTCAGCCATCAAAACTGCTCTCCACAATGCCTTTGAAATGAGCGATTTGG
Organism: Pseudotsuga menziesii; assembly: GCA_001517045.1. Classification (NCBI taxonomy): domain Eukaryota; kingdom Viridiplantae; phylum Streptophyta; class Pinopsida; order Pinales; family Pinaceae; genus Pseudotsuga; species Pseudotsuga menziesii. The sequence goes on from LPNX010374794.1 coordinate 219,661, forward strand.
GGCTCCTAAAACATTTTTTGGGGCTCGAAATTGAGCAAAATTCTGATGGGATAATGGTAAATTAGTCCAAATACATATCATACCTATTATTCAATTTTAACATGGCTGAATTTAGGCCTGCACCATTCCCTTTCCTTTTAGGGATCATCCATGAAGAAGGAAAAAGCACACCTCCCATGGACTGCACTATCTATCGACAACAGATTGGTAGCTTGTTGTACTTGACACATTCTCGGCCTGATATCTGTTATGAGGTGAATGTTGTATCAATATACATGCAGCAGCCTCATGATATTAATTGGAAGGTATCCAAGAGGATCCTCCAGTATATTTAGGGAACTAGGACCTAGGACATTCACTATGCTGCAGACTCCGAGCTAGAGATGGTTGGATACATAGATTCTGATTGGGCGGATGATTCTATTGATCAGAAGTATACTTTTGGATATGTATTCATGTTTGGTGGTGGCCCAATTTTCTGGTCTAGAAAAAATCAGGCTGCCATAGCATTATCTTCAGCATAGGTCGAGTATCGAGGAGCGGTGAATGCTTGCATCCAAGCAGTTTGGTTGCAAGGAATTCTTTCAGAGTTTGATCTTGGTATTACTTTGTCCACTGTCCTCTTTTGTGACAATCAAAGTGTTATTAAGATATCCATAGATCTAGTTACCAGGAAGAGGACCAAGCATGTAGAGATCCACATGCACTATATCAAGGAGCTAGTGCATGACAAGACCATCATTCTGCAATACTGCCCGAGTGATGAGAAAATTGCAGACATCTTCACCAAGAGATTTTTAGAAAAATAAGTTCACTTACCTCCACCTCCATTCACTGTTGGGGGTGAGTCCATCAAGCTGATCAGACTACTTTCAGTGTTCAGCTTGAGGGGGAAGGGTTCCCACTGGGTTTTCCCTCTTTTCCTCACTTAGTTTGTTTTTTAGCATTGTTTCAGTTTCAGCATTGTACAGGGTGACCTATGGCCTTATTTGTCAGGGCCCTAGCATTTTTTATGCATTTTATGTTTTCTAACTCCTCCTGAGTATAGCTTAAGGGGGGGTGTTGGAGGCATTTACCACCTTACACACTCATTTTGGTCATTTTGGCCTAGTTAAACCACTATCCTAAGTATTATTGACTTAATTAACATCAAAGGAGCACTAGGTGACATCATCTATATCACACCCATGCCTACCTTCATTCAAGGAGGCTAACTTAGCTTTCTCCTACATTTGGGGAGGCTAACTGGAGCACTCCGGGGGTGATCTGAGTGTCATTAATGCCCCATATTGCTAGCTAATGGTTACAATCAGTTAAACAGAGCAATGAAGGCACCCTCCATCATTAAATTCATTATTTATTGATTATTTAATGAACTAGAGTCAACAGGGGCACCTCCAACCACTTCTGATGTTCAGTTACACTTTAGTTAACCTCATCGGGGTTCATTGGAGTCATTGATGCGCTACCACTTGATGGTTAGCTTGTTGTGACATGTGCCTGACCTACTTTCAGTTAGACTCAGTCATTTATTGCACTCCAACTTCAGTTAGGGCTCAGTTGAGTCAATTAGGGTTTTGATCAATGGTTAACCTGAGTGTTGACTATGGCTTACATTCAGTTAAGCTAGACTCACTCATTCAATTCGAATGACCTCCTTGGGAATTCGAATTGCTTTGTCATTCATGCTTGCAGCATGATATTGTATTTTATTACTCATTCTTTGTGTGAATATACAGAGCGACTACTCATTTTGTAGCACAATTACACCATTTTCATGCCTTATTGTCATTAATCTTTGATGAGACTTGTGTTTAGTCCCTAGATTACTGTGACAAATTAATAAGAGTATGTGCATAATGTATGATTCAATTTGAATTTGAATTTATTAGAATTTTTTTAGGGTAGATGAATTCAAAGTGTTTGATTCCATGTACCTTTCATGTGATTCATGTATCAAAGGTGAAGTAGAGTGAACTGGATTAAGGAGGAATTAATTTCATGTTGTGATTTCATGTACCTTGGGATTATTTCATGTGATTAATTACAATTTATTTTCTTGAAAATGTGATGTATTTATCTTGTTGAATAGTATATATATGTTTGTTTCTAACCATGTGTTTTTTGGAATGTGATGAAAGTATCCTTGTTGAAAATATCCTTATATCATGTATCAGATATTTGTATACCTGATGTTAATCATATGAGTGATTGAAATATGATTTTTAGGTGCACGTATCTTTTTTAAATATTGAATACCTCATAAAGAGGTTTGAATGCCTTGCAATAAGGTTTGAAGACCCCGTGATGGGGATTGAAGACTGACCCTTTCTTCCCTGAGTCCACTCTACTAGTCCATGTTCTCCCATAGGAAGTGGAGATGGACAAGATAGTAGATCGTAGTGGGAAGTATTGTGGCTAGAAAGATGATTTCTTTCTGAGGCATGTATGGGCATGTCTATGAGAGTTTTGAAAGATGTTATCTTTCTGAGGCATGTATGGGAACGTCTGTGAGAGTTTGAAAGATGTTATATTCTTGAGGCATGTATGGTCACATTTTTCAAGGAATGTATGTATTATGCATCGAGGATGATGCATTATTATAAGGGGGAGGGGATGTAATGTCCTAAAGGTAGGCTCTGAGCATTGTAATTTTGTTATTTCATTATTATGGTGGAACAAACTGTTGGACTATGGAATATGGACACTATTATTATTATTTACCTAATAATTAAATATCATCTCAACATGGACAACAAGCGTGGTTAGGGGGTCTTGGATTCCATGTGCGAGGGGCTTGGGGGGACTAGGAGTCGTTGTCCTTCCTAACAGTACTAGATCTTCCCTAATTTTGATTTTATTGGATTGTGGAGGTCCTATTACACATAATTGATGGTTTGAATTCATCCATGAACCCATGCAAGCATGCAACCATACATCATGCAGCCATGCATATGCACCCATGCAACCATACACCATGCACACATGGTGTGATTTGGAGGAATTCAATATGTCTTTAGTTAGTTGAATGGGTTTTAAGTCTAATTTGAGATATACTTAGTCAATTAGAGTAAATTTGGATCAATTTGAAGTGCATGGGATTGATTTTAAGGAAATTTGAGTCAATTGGTGGAGTTTCTTCTATTGCATGAGAGGGATTTTGGCAAGGTTCTGAGTCAAGATTAGTAATTTTGTGTTATCCTCAATGGTTGGGAGTGGGTTTTTCAGTGGATTTGATTATGTATAAATGATTTCGAGTTACTCTTTGGAGAACTTGAATAAGTCAGTCAGTGGGCTACAAAAACCTTCAGTGATTTAGAGTCACTTCTCAGTCATCTTGATTCATTCTCTTAGAGGGAATTTGAATTGGACTCAAGGAATTTGAATTGCTTCTATTTTATTCATTCATTGAGGGGAGGCAAGTTGTTCATGCCATGATTTTTGAGAGGTGGGTAAGCTTGTGATCTTGGGAACCCATGTATGTTATGATATGTGTGTGAATTGTGTGCTTGGAGCATGGGGATATTGGTCATGTTTAAAGTAAGGTTGATCAACTATGGTATAGTTCCTCTATGTCCACCACTTGTCTCTATCCTAGACCTGCATATAAATCTATATGATTTACATTAGTGTTATAAATCTGCTATAATGAATTGTAATGATGTTGATTTAGTTATGGTACTAGAAGCTAGATTGCTTATGTATTTATGATCATTAGAGGGTATGTTATTTTTATAGACCATATGGTCATATATGGTTGTTATGGGTCAGATATTATGAGGATCTGATGACTGAGATTTAGTATTATAAATTTGGTATATTTATGTGTTGTAATTCTGCATCTTTGGAATGTTGGAATGTTGATTTGTATACTATTGTAAATGGAGTCTTTGTGAATGTATGTAAATATCATTTAATAGTTTATTAAATGGCTTCAGGAGACAACCCATAAGTGTGATGACATTTAGTAAACCAGTAAACAGGATATGATCTAAGTATATTCATGTGTCATTTCATTGCATTGTATGTAGAATGGGGAATTGTTGCATTGGAAGGGTCGTCTTCCTTGTATGAGGATGATTGTTTTATTTATTTTGGCTTGTTGGCATGTTAGAATAAACCTTAGAAGAAAAATATTCCATTGTGGTTATCCTATAATCAATCCTTCCTTGTTAAAATCCCATAATTATTCAAACCATAATAATGTGTTTGGGGCTGGGTACATTACAAGGGCAAAGAAATTACCTTCTAGCATACTTCACAATTTTCTAAAGCATATGCATATATCTAACCTTCAAATACAGAAATATCCAAATTAACTTCTACCTTGAAGGGGGTGGTGCCTTTGAAATGACCACTAGATGAAGATATGTCTACTATTGTCAACATCTGTTGAAGGATTTGGACAAATTTATCTATCATCTCATTCCTTTGTCGCAAGAGGGATTCCTCAACCAACAACTTAATAGGATATCCTACTCCCTCATCTCTCTTTTCTTTCGTCATGGGAGGCCATTGGCGTTGGAGAGGATAGTCCTTCATAGGATCAAGTAACTCGAGTCCCAACTCCTTATACCCCAACCTATTTGGGGACATGCATGGAGAAACAAATAAAGAGTAGACTTCTCTGACACCATTGATCGAGGTTTATGAGGGAACAAAATGAAGCACATAAATTTTTTGAAAACACAAGGATACAATAATATTCAATTTCTATTAATGAATGAAATATTCAGGAACTGTAACAAAATGTAGAGTGAAATGAACTCAATAGAATGGTGGTAGCTTATCTTTGAGAAGAGGTGTGGTAGATATCCACATTGGAAAGAAGCGAGTTACAACAAGGCCAAAAGGGCATTTTAAAATAAAGTATCAATGTTAAAACCCTAAAACCCAAAACCATAACCCCAAAAGATGAAACACCAAAAGGTGTGTGGGCCTCGTTGTGGTTAGTTTAATTCCCAGGGGCATAAATTTTGCATCTGACCTTTGTTTGGGGTTCTTGGTAGCTCGTTAGAAAAGGATAGCTGAGAAATACACATTACAATTACCAACCTAGTACATATCCAAAGGCTATCTACTAAACGCTTCAGTTCCAAAAAAATCATTTAGATCCTCAAATCCCTGGAAGTTTAGAACTTGAAAAAATCGTAAAAAAATACCAAGATAGAAAGCTATGGTTTGAGTCAATGGACTAGGTGAGTGTCCATCTATGTCCACCTGGATCAAGTGGGAAACTAGAATTTTTGAGAGTTGATATTTTACGGTATTATCCCAACGGAAACTTTATCCTTTACATTTTTCTTCATCTCATTGATTGACTTTTTTAAGAAATAGTTCTCGAGTATTTTGGCTAGTATAATGAGGTTGCATGGATTCTCTCCTTAATATTTTATTGTTGAGAATATATACTATATTTTTTTAGAATTTCTACTCTCTCATTCTCTTATATGTGTTGTGATATATTGAAGGGGAAATTTTTCAAACCAATCATTTTTAAATTCAAATTGTAACATGATGAAAATATGAATATCAGTTAGTGTTCTGTGAGCCTATTGGAGAAAATGAGTTTCTGTAATTTTTCAATAGAATAATATTTATGATCAACTGAACAATTGTTGTTAACTTTTGTTTGAAAGTTAAATTTAATGGAGTGCAACTTGATGCAAAAATCAGTGTCGACTAGATTTTACTACTAGCACATACACTTAAGTTCTAGCTGGTGAACACCGATAGGCCACAATTTAAGTGTTACAAGTTGTCATTATCCATGCCTCAACTACTAATTATCACTTGTAAACTAAGATATTTTGAAGTGTTTTTTTAATAATTGTTTATTTCGAATGGAATTATTTCCATAAAATAAATCTTGACAATACATTTGTCTCATGTTCCTACAATATAGTAAGAGGACACCTATATAATGAGTTGTTAGAGATTATCTGCGAGTTAATTTCTTTCACTGAATAAGTGTTTGGTCAAAAATAAAATTCAACCAAAATATAAGTTTCACCAAGAAAGGTTTTTTTTCGAAGCATATTTTCAACTAAAAATTTGTCTATACATATGAAAAGTTGCAAATTTTGCATCTTTTATGTCGTGTCCCCAATTAAATAATTTCCAAATAAGACTACTTGCAAATAATGTTCCATAAACCTACTAGTTCCCTAGGTTGAAATGGAGACATAAATTTTTTAATAAGGGGCTATGGTACCCAAAAAGGATTTTGGTTTACCATATTCACATTTAAATGGGTCACATAAATGATAAATGTTAAGAAAATAAGGTAGCATGGGTTCATGAACACACTTGGAAGATTGTGGAGCATTTGGATGACCAAATTCCCCACACACTTGGCATGATCTTCATCCAAATTTGAACACATGGGTAATGTAACATTATTGGAGGGTGATGCAGCATCAAATATCATATAATGAGTCGAGGAATTTGAATAGGTAAAGGATATTAACTCTCATGGAAGAGGAAGATACTAGACTACAAGGTGTGCCACTTGGAAGGATATTCCATGCACTCTATGACAACAAATGATGAAATATTCTATGAAAAATTCAGACCTGATTGCAGAAACATGAAAAATTTTACATGACGGGCCTAAAAATAGCCACCAAGAGGTCAAATTTGGGAGTTATAGGTAGCCATTCTAATTGGGGAAAGAATTGGAGCATGAAGAGGAAGACAAGTGTCATGAGAGTTACTAAACCACTAAGATGACTTGGAGGAATCCCATGGAAGTAAATTAGACCTTAGGAGGCATCGTGAATTTAGTAAAAGGATTTTCATGAGGAATGAGAATATATTTTGATAATTTTTTAGTTGGCCTTTGGAATTTTGGAGAGCTTTTTCTTGTCCATTGCACGGTGAGTGTTCACTCTCCCTACTTGTGAACCAATTTCGAGGGAGTTGGATTCCTTTTCAAGTTGGTTGATGGAGAGGAAATTAAAACCTATAATTGGATATTAATGAAGGAGTATTAGTTGTAGGTTGAAGTACCATACATTCAAATTCTCATCTATTCCCCTATTCTCTCATTCCTTCTTCTCCATTCGCCCACACTCTCATGTTGAGGATGCACTTGTTGGATTGGTGCTTGTGATTTGCTGATTATATTTGGTGCCCAAGATGTGAAATATTATGTATGGAACTTTAATATCATGTCCATATTCTATGTAAGTAGAAATATCAGAAATACATGTATTAAAGGCTTGCATTCCGATGCTCTTGAATAACTAGTTTTCATGGAAGTTGGCTTCAATATTGAAGTAGATTTATATGATATTTGTATGAGGAAATTTCTATGAGTTTGATGATGTTGGGGAATCCATATATTATTTAATTATCTGTAATTTAATTCCCATAACTATGTATCTAGAAGTCCAAGAAACTCTTGTGTGAAAGCCATTGAATCACTAGTTTCCATTACTTTGGCTTCAATCTTGAAGGAGTCTTATATCAGATTTGTATGAGGGTTTTCCTACGAGTTTTATGATTTTGGAGAATAAATTTGTATTATATATATTAACACCATGTTTCATATTACTCTCAGAACCATATATTATACTTTTCATGTGTCAAAGTCGAGCTAGTAATGCAATTTCCCTTAAGCAATTTCCATGAAAGTTACCCTACAAATGTTGAAAATCATAATATGTTTGTAGAAATTAATAACCATGATTAAGGACATAAATTTATGTTTTATAGTCATTCCCATACTCTTTTCTTGAATTTTGGAGTGTCCTACTTTAGTTGGAGAGCTAGTTTGGCCTTCACCCTTGGGGGATTTGAACACGATTTCCTAGTAAAATTGCATTGTTTGTCCTTAGCTCCAAAACAAGATGTAGAGGCATAAATTATGATCCCAAGTGTCCATATACAATTTTTGGATGTTTTAAGACTCACCATACCCTTTCCTTTCAAATTTGGGACCATTTGGTGCCATTTGGAACCCCCTAGAGTCATAAGTAGTTAATCCCAAATTTGCCCAATTTGTTCATTTCTCCAAAATTTCCAAGAAGGGACATTACAATTTCATGCTTTTGTTTTTATAGTTGAGGGATTTCATTTGTGTGGTTAGTTTATGACAGGTGTTTGGATTTGGATCTATTTTTTCCCAAATCCTGCTCCTACTCTTGCTTCGCTCTGCTCAACTCTTGGTCTTGTTCCTATTTAGTATGGCTCCTAGTCATGGTCCTACACTTGCTTTCGTCGACCTATATTTTTGGTTATATGTATAGATTATGCACATATTTTCACCTCAACCTATTTTCTTCTCTGTGCACATATGTTTGTTGGGTTACATTATTTGTTTGGTCTATTATTTAATTGGCTCAACTTTGTAATTGTTCAACATTGTTTCGTTGACTTTTCTTGGTTCGAATTCATGATTATTTGATGCCATTTCCTGCTACTCCTATATATTTTATCTCCTACTACTTCATTATTATTCAACGCTTTCAAACGTATGTTTCTTCACTCAACTCCATGATTGTTTATTTTCGAGGATTCACCATTTGTATGCTCTATTATGATTTTATGAAATGGGTTTGTATCTATGGATAATAAAGGGAAAAGAAACATAAAAAAGTATCATCATTATTTATATTTAGATCATCCCCATGAATGAAGAGTGCCATAGACCCTCTTTACTCATTGAGGCATGTTATTGTCTATTTTCTTTCTTTTGTTTTCTAAACCCTTAGGTAATACAAGATCAAATACTTTAACTATAGAATATAATAGAAAGAATACTGAGTAACGAGAGTTGTATATCATATGAGTGAAAAAAATATCTAACCTCTTTCATTAATAATGTTGTTCTGATAACGTTTCCACTTACAAAATAAACAGATTGACATAATATGACTATGATTTTAAGCAACGAACATTCTTTTCACACCAATCTATAGTTTTGACTTGTATTAACAAATTGAGAAACACTTGTACTAAGTTCACCACATATTTCCAAATTGGATTTATTCTCTCTAAAGAATGCAATATTTTTATTTTTTTCACGTGGTTCACAGTATCGAGAATAGAGGTTGGGGCTCACTACATACACGATAATAAGTCTAAGGGGCCCACTCGAAGAAGCCTCTCCCAATCGGCTCCAATTTTTGGGAGCCTAACCCTGAAGGACCCAGAGAGTTAGATTCATGAGAATTGAACCTCCAACCTCAATATAAAATAGTATTTGGATTCAGACTCCAACCAACTATAGTAACACCCCTTGGCTCAGCTCCATAGTCGGTCCTCCCACCACATATTGATTGGTGATGTGATGCCACAACAATCACTCATAGAAGTAGGGCTAATTTGGGTAGATGGCATAAAGCGAACAAGAATAATCACCATAATCAACCCTCAAGGCTATGCAATATTTTTCTTACCTAGAAGAACATGCAAACTTCAATCAATCAACAACAATAATCCTACTAATTTCACTTTAAAATTTTATCATGGTTCGAAAAAAGAAAAGAAAAACTAAGCTCCAAATAAAATATTCATTCACACATATGATTCATAAGGAGGAATCCATCCTTATTTATAGATCACAAGAGAAATCTAACCACAAAAACTTCCTAACTACCTATTGGAACTTCTTTAACAAGGATCCATTTCATTATATCAATAATTAGCACCATAATAAGCCTTAGTTAATAATAACAAACATAGTGGACCTAGTCCACTTTATATTGAATGGATTCCACTGTTATTACTCTTATGGGCCCTTTTCCCCATTAAATTACTACAAAGGATCATAACATAGAGTAGAGGAGGGGGAAGGTGGGTGGGGTGCGAGGGAGGGGATGTAGGAGGTGAGGTAGGGGGGAAGGGGGTCATTGTGAGAATCAACCCCAACTCAATTTTTTAATTGTTCTTTTAATCTTTTAAAGTTGGGGGTTTGTGGCAGGAGGGTTTATTCTAAGAATTGTTGACCCCACAAAAATACGTTTTATTTTTTATTTGTGTTTTTTTCGTTTCATTTTTTTTATTTTTAAATTTGTTTTTTTAATTTTTTTTATTTTGCTTTTCTTTCTTTCTTTTTTCTTTTTTTTGCTTGTTGCTTTTAATTTTTTAATTTGGCTTTTATTTTCTTTAGTTTGTTTTTTAAATCCCTTTTTTTAAAATTAGTGTGGCTCCTTTTTTTATTTTAAAATGTTTATATTTTTTTAAAGAAAAACCTATTTTTGATTTTTACTTTTTTCATGATTTTGTATGCAACAATATTGGAGTTTTAGGCCATAGTTTCAAAACATCGCAATTTTAAGCTCGAATAAATTAATTAATTTAAAAACATGTTACTTGTAACATATTTCAAACAAGTTGTAAAACTCTAGTTCCTATAAATTATTTTGTGCTCTTAGTAGCACCAGTTTTCAATTTGAAGGTTGATTTTAAGATTTTTGTTCGAATTGGTACCAGTTGTCAAGGCCACAATTTCAAAAAAATTGTAAGTTTAACCCTGGAAAAAATGGGGTAATATCGGGAGTACCATTTTTCAATTTGGGGGTCCATTTTAAGGTTTCTGTTTGAAACTTCAGGAATTAAGGACATAGTAGAAAAGGGTGTATTTTTAACCTTAAAAAGGGTGATTCTATGGGAATTAATTTTTTATTCCTGAATTGATTTTTTTGTTTTCAACCCAAAATTATGGGTTATTAGAGCCAAAGCTCTCATTTTTAGGTCGCGGTTGTTGTCAAGTTTGTAAACATGTTATAATTGTTTGGTGCAATTAGAATTATTTCATGCATCGCACATCAATGTGGACTTTATAGATACCATGCACTAATACCGCCTAAATAGTCATGGCATGCTTATGCATTTATGTGTGCACTAGCAACATTAATTAATGTTATTGTACATTAATGATGTGAATAAATTATGTGAAGCACCACTCTGGTTGCATCCATACATTTATTTTCACGCCAGAGAGTGTGAAAATTTTACGTGTTAAATTTAACTCTGTGGTGTGCTTACAATTATGTAGAGCATCAAATATTGATGCAATGAGTAAGTGCATTGCTAAGGCCACATTGGCAAAAAAAATCAACCAAATTAAATCTAGCCTATTTTAAAAAAATAATTGCTAAAAATGTACATTAAGGGATACGAATTACTTTATTAAATCTCTTTATCAATGAGGCATGGTTCTTTAGAGGAATTTTGAGGTTAAAATTGGGCCTCAAATAAAAAAATGTACTATCAAAATCAACTCTATAATAACCAATAGGATTCAAGATGAAGATGCCATCCATAAGATAAACAGTTTTGGAGGGAAACTAAAAAAAACTTGTTTGTATCATATTTTACACTTGTCTCCTTGTAGTTTTACTCAGATTTTGAGTGTGAGCACTCATTGGATGAAAAAATAAATTATGCACCCAACAAATACCCACTCAGCATACATTTGACAAACCCACTCTAGGAAAAGTCTTGAAATATAATAAAAACATATTTCCTTTAATGAAATACATTATTTTATGTATTTCAAGTTGTTGTTATGTTGTACTAGGGTCTATCAAAAGTATGTTGAGTGGGTACTCTTCTAGATCCAACGAGTGTTCACACACGGGGTTGAAATTTGACATCCTACCTTTCATGTCAAGAAAATTTTATATGACGTTTTAATTTTAACATTGCCTTCCATTTGAAATTTGGATCTTAATTTTTCCCATCATAAAAATAATTGATTTTGTTTTGAAATAAAATTTATAATAACTATATGAAACATTAAATTTGCATATATTTCATTATATAATACAAAAATATAATAAAAAAAACATAACGAACATAATGATTAAACCAAACACACACATAATGACACAAAATGTTTGAAAAGTTTTAAATAGGCTTCTTCACAAGCAATACAATGGGTCATTACCATGTGTTAAAGTATTGTAACTTTGGAAGATATTCCATATGTATTGATTGTATTCCTCCATCAGGAGATGAGTTTGGTCATGTAAGAGTCATTGAAAGAATCAATGTAAACCTTCGTATGTAAGTTGGGTCAATAGTACCCAAGTGTCATTATAATAAATATTATTTTTGGTGTCTTGCTAGACAAGTCGGCCCTGTTAGGTCCTAGGTCAAGTCATGTGACAAATATAATTAGGGAGGCACTCCCCTTCATTTGTACACACTCACTCAAGCAAGTTTGCAAGAGAGAGAAGAACAAGTCCGCCAGAAAGAAGAGAGAAGCAGTTGTTTGGGTTTTACACTGATCTGGTTGAGTTCTATATTAAGGAATTTTGCAGGGCTTTCTCCCTTGTGGTTTCCTCGAGGAAAATATTTGTGTTCTTTGTGTTACTATGCTTGTTGTTCTTTCAATGATCCTACTAATGAAAATTGTTTAAGATGTCATCTAAGCAATTAAGAAAAACTTAACATTGTATCAGAGCCACCCTAAAAAGAGACACTACATAGCTAGGGTTTGTTACTATGAACAAATCCCTCGACACATCAACCAAAAAACAAGGCTCACTGTGACTCTCCCCAGAAGGGCGCATATTTTTGTGCAAACATAATTGAATTCCAAGAAGTTTCAGTTTTGGACCAGATACTCCTGCCAGGAAGAACTAGGGTTTTTGTTTTCCTGAGACTCCATAATCAATCTCAGAAAAAAGAAAGACACATTCTAGCTATCCCTGGGAGGCGCATCATTTCCATCACTCATCCCTACCAGCGATCCCAACTGAAAAATTAGGGTTTCTACATCAAATCCTAGGTCATCCCGAAGAAGTTCATCCATAACCTGTATTCATCAAGTACATACTAATTCTCCTAATTCCATTTAAATTTCTCATTATGTTAAAAGATGAAAAAGAGTGCCAAGTTAGATGAGAAGCTTGAAGGTGCTAAAAACTTCAGAGCATGGAAGTATTGGATCATGCTCATCCTAGAAGAAAATGATCTAGAAGGATTTATAAAGGAGGAAGTTGTAGCTAAGTTCAAATACAAGAAGGATATGATCAAGGCTAAGAGGATCATAGCTGACTCTATCAAAGATAACTTGATTCCTCAAGTATCCTCAAGGAGGACACCAAAAGAAATGTTTGATGCCTTATCTGACATATTTGAAGGAAGAAACATAAATGGGAAGATGACCTTGAGGAATCACCTCAAAAGTGTAAAGGCTCAAAAGTCAGAAATGATACAATCATGTTTTACAAGAGTAGCTCAAATCAATGAGCGGTTGGAATCTATTGTTGACATGATTGAAGAAGCAGGAATTGTAATGACCACCTTGAATGGTCTTCCAAGAGATTGGGAATACTTTATCCGAGGAATCTAGAATACTAACCAAGTTCCAATAGCTATGGGAAGAATTTGTTCAAGAAGAAGAAAGAATAGCAGCCATAAGAGAATCTAAATGAAAATGAGGATCAAGCTTTGGCAGTCCATACCAAATGGAAGAACAAGAGAAAGAGTTATAAGCATTCTCCTAGAAATACTCAATGGTTTAAGAATCCCAAGAAATACTTCTCAAATTATGAATGCTTCACTTATCATAAGATGGGATACATTGCTATAAATTGTCCCATGAAGGAAGAACGAGTCAAGAAGAAGAAAATAATTCAGGCCCACATTGTTGAATACAATGATCAAGAAGATGAAGAGAAATCTAAGGATAATGAAGGTTCCTGTGAAGAATATGTATTGATCTCTGCACTCATAGGTTCATCTTCACCAGGGAATGACAACTGGCTAGTAGATAGTGGTGCCTCCAAGCACATGACAGGTTACAAGGACTCACTCTAATGTCTTCTACAAAAGGATTCCCCACACAAAGTAATGCTTGGAGATGATTACCAATATCCCATCAAAGGAATGGGAGAATCCTCCTATAAGTTGAACTCTGGAAAGTCCATGAAGATGAAGGATGTCATGTATGTATCAGGACTAAATAAGAACATGATTTCTATATCAGCCTTAGATAATAAAGGGTTCCAAGTTGCTTGTGTGGATGGAGAAGTCCTCATGTGTACAAAAGGAAAAACTATAGATGATGCAGTAGTGATTGTATATGAAAAAGGAGGACTCTACAGATTAAAGGGACATGTAGATTCAACATTGATGACTAGTACCATAATCCCATGTGATATATGGTATATAAGGCTTGCTTATATACATTATGAAGCATTGCCAATTGTGAGCAAGGTTGTGACTGGTTAACCAGAGATTCAGATAGATCATGAAGGAAAGTGCAAAGGATGTGCACAAGGAAATAATTCTAAGAACCCTTATCCAAACAGTGACAACAAAGAGAAAGGGATCTTAGATATAATTCATTCATATATATGCGGGCCAATCAAATTACTTCATTAAGCGGGTATATTTACTATGCTTCCTTTATTGATGACTACTCCCGTAAGACTTGGATATATTTCCTAAAGTAAGGATGAAGTGTTTGAAAGGTTCAAAGAGTTTAAGAACCTAGTAGAAAACCTCTCTGAAAAGAAGATCAAGATCTTAAGTTCAGATAATGCAGGAGAAATCACATCAAGTGAATTCAATGAGTACTGCAAAGAAGTTGGGATTAAGAGGAAGCTCACCATTCCCTATAATCCAAATCAAAATGGTGTGGCAGAAAGAAAGAATAGATCTATCATGGAAGTTTTGAAATCTATAATACATGATCAAGATCTACCTATGTACCTATGGGAAGAAGTAGCCTGAACAACAGTATTTGTACAGAATAGAATCTCCCACATTACCTTTGGGAACAAGACTCCAAAAGAGATGTTTACTGGAGAAAATACTGAAGTAAATCACCTAAATATATTTGGTTGTTTTCTATACATACACATTCCCAAGGAGAAAAGATCAAATCTAGATCCTTCAAGAAAGAAGAGATTGTTTATAGGATATAGTGAGCAATCAATATCTTATCAAATCTATATCCCAGGATATCGTCAAATTGAATTAAGCATAGATATCACCTTTGACGAAGATACAACTTTAAGAAAATCCAAGAAGAATAAGGAAGATGAAGAGGAGCATGAAACTCCCAAAGCTATAGAAGGTCCTGAACCAGTTAGGAACGAAGAAGAAGAGAAGATGCCTGAGGATCATGACATGACAGAACCTCAAAGACCTGAATAATTGCCTAGTGAAATGATCTCATGTAAGAGAATACATGCTTGGGCTCGTGAAGTAATCGAAGAAGCAGAAAGACATGGTGTCCCAAAATGAAACATCAAAGAAAGAAAGAAGTCAAATTCATACCCTAGTTATGTAGCTTTGATGTGTGATATCGTTGATAAAGAACCAACATGTTTTGAAGAAACAACAAAGCAGAAGGGATGGGTTGATGCAATGCATTATAGCTGATTTTACCACACATGGTGAATCACACTTTTATTGCCTTCCCTATCCCTTTGCAGACTCCTTAGACCCCATGGACCATTTTTGTACCTTCGATGTTTCCAATATCATCCCTAAAAACATGCAATAATTGCCATACGCGACTTTTAATCCCTTTCTCGCGTATATATGCGGGTTTGACCCTTAAAACTGCGTACATCGGGATGTGTGCAAAAGGCCAAATGATTTTGGAATTTTCCTTGATGTGGATCCGAGTCACTTGTCTCTTGACCTTCCATATGCCTTGAGATCGCTTGGGTTTGACCTTCCATTACCCCAATGAAGAGCTATATAAGGAACCCTTTGGATACATTGAAGGGAGAGGAATTGAAGAGTAAGAAAACTATAGTCCATTGTTGTCGGAGCTTATACTTGAGTCTGCATCCCTTTGTCCCTTGGAGCACTTTGTGTTCTTCCCAAGCTTGCCTTTTGCTTGTGAGATTGCTATCGAGAGATGGAGGATTGAAGTGTTGGAGGCCCAAGTGGGGGACTCAGTTTCTCTGATTCGCATACGTACCGACAGAGGTTGTCACTATTGTAATCTCTATTTTATATCAATAGAAATATCTTTTCCTGTCCAATAATGTGCATTTAAATGAGTATTTGATCCATTGATGCTTTTAAATGCTTATATGTTATTGATTATATATGCTAGAGTAGGTCTAACACAATTATATATAGCATGCTTGTCTTGTTTGTTGAATGTTGAGGAAGCAATTTATCAATACAAGTTGGAGTGGAAAAGCTCAAAGGGGATCTACATCAACCGTCTGGAATAAGGTACGAATCGAGATCCTTTAGTGTTAGATATTTGGTTTCTCTTGCATAGGAATTTCTCTCTGTAACAAAATGGTCGAGGAATACCAATCCATTATAAATAATTTTGTATGGGAAATGGTACCAAGACCAAAAGACAAGTTAGTGGTATCCTCAAAATGGATCTTTAAGACAAAGCACTCAGCAGATGGTAGCATAGAAAAGTACAAAGAAAGATTTGTAGCTTGAGGATTATCTTAGAAGGAAGGAATCGACTATGAGGAGACCTTTGCACCAGTATCCAGGTACACCTCAATTAGACCTATCATTTCCTTGGCATCCAATATGAAGTGGAAGTTACATCAGATGGATGTAAAGACAGCCTTTCTAAATGGCTTGATAGAAGAAGAAGTATATATCGAACAACCATAAGGTTTCGAGACTGGTGATTAGGAAACTAATGTATGTAAACTCAATAAGGCATTGTATGGGTTAAATCAAGCACCCAGAGCATGGTATGGAAGAATCGATGGATTCCCGATGAGATTGGGATTTACCAAGAGTAAAGAAGATTCCAACCTATAATACAAAGTTGAGGGTGATGGACTTATGATATTACTATTGCATGTAGATGACCTATTCTTAACAGGCGAAGACAAGCCAATCAATGAATGTAATAAGAAGGTCACTGTAGAATTTGAGATGAAAGACCTTTGAATGATGCACTATTTTCTAGGTCTTGAAGTATGGCAGTATCCAGACGTGATTTTCCTAAACCAAGGAAAATATGCAGTACAATCCTAAAGAGATTTGGGATGATAGATTGCAAGGCTATGACTACTCCGATGACAACGAATTTGAAGGTATTGAATGATGATACTTCGGAAGCAGTAGATGCCACCTTATACATACAAATTATTGGGTCTCTGATGTACTTAACCAATACAAGACTAGATATATGCTTTGTTGTAAACACTTTGAGTAAATATATGGTGAATCCCAAACATATTCACCTAGTTGGAGCAAAACATGCGATAAGGTATCTAAAGGGGACTTTAGACAATGGCCTCAGATATGCATCAAGTGGTAAGATCAGATTACATGGATTTACAGATTCAGATTGGGCAGGAAGTGTCAAAGATAGAAAGAGCACTTCAGGATGCTTTTTTAGTTTGGGATCATGCATGATCTCATGGTTTAGTAGAAAGTTGTCTAGTATTGCACTTAGCATGCTAGAGGTTGAATACATTACAACATGTTCAAGTGGCAAGATCAGATTACATGGATTTACAAATTCAGATTGGGCAGGAAGTGTTAAAGATAGAAAGAGCACTTCATGATGCTTTTTTAGTTTGGGATCATGCATGATCTCATGGTTCAGTAGAAAGCAGTCTAGTATTGCACTTAGTACACCAGAGGTTGAATACATTACAACATGTTCAACCTATAGTGAAGCAGTATGGCTTCACAAGATGTTGACAGGTTTATTTTACGTAGAGATAGATACTACTGATATCCTTTGTGATAATCAGAGTTGTATTAACTTGATGAAAAATCTAGTATTTCATGACAAGTAGAAACATATTGAAGTTAGATATCATTACATCCAGGATATGGTACAGACGGGAACTGTAAAGCTCAAGTATGTTCCTAGATAGGAACAAGTGGCAGTTGTGTTAACTAAGCCTCTGTCTCATGTAAAGTTTGAATACTTTCCAGACAAGCTTGGTGTAGTCTGAAAGGACCTCCCTCGAAGGATGGAGTGAAAGAAGATGGTAGAAGGATGCAATGGTGGTAGCTCAACATAGAGTAGGGTAAGTCTAGCTAGGTTTGTTGACGCGAAAGGGTTAGTAAGTCAGATGAGGCACGTTGATCCTAGGGGGATTAGTATGTCTGACTAGAACAATTTATCCCAAGTGAGTTAGTAAGCCAGAACAACACTTGTTGGTCCCCAAGAATATCCATCTATCTAACTAGGCTTGTTGAATCAAACGGGTTAGTAAGTTAGACAAAATGCCCAAATGGATATACTAGAGAACTCACCAAGATACTGCTCTGAGATAGTTAGTGGGAAAGATGTGGTTTCAATATTTTCAAATTAATTATTGTTGAGATGATTGTTGTGATAGTTTTAGTATTCCTATACTAATGTAGTAGGTTCAGTATTTTCATACTGATGTTGATGATATGATTGTTGAGATAGTTTTAGTATTCATATACTGATGTTGATGAGATGTCTGTTGAGATGATTGATGAGATAGTTTCAGAATTTCTATACCGATGATTATGTTGTTGTTTCAACATTTTTATGTTGATGATGATGATGTTCCATCATCTCTATGTTGGTAATGCAGATGATGATCTAGCATTTATTGATGATGTTTTTCTTAGCCCTAACATGCTAATGATGTTGTAGTTGTTGTTTCAGTATTTACATACTGATGATGTAGATGATGTTTCAGTATTTACAGACTGATGTTGCAGATGATGTTTCAGTATTTACACATTGATGTTGTAGATGGTGTTTCGGTACTTATACACTGGTGTTGCAGATGATGTCTCAGTATTTACATACTCAGTGTTGCAGATGATGTTTCAGTTGGCAGAAGATGATTCAGTATTCACATGTTGATGTTGTAGAAGATGATCTAGTATACGTAGAAGATGATTCAGTATCCACATACTAATGTTGTAGAAGATGATTTAGTATCCACATACTGATGTGACAGAAGACAATCCAGTACACATAGAAGATGATTCAGGATTTACATACTGAGGCTGCAGAAGATGATCCAACTGAGATCGATGATGAAGAGGTATGATGGTGTTCCAAAACTTCCTATGACATATAGAGACTCGTCAAAAAAATGTACAGTTGTGGTAATAGTTACTACCTTGGTTGAATACCTTCCTAGTTAAGAGGGAGTGTTAAAGCATTGTAACTTCGGAAGATATTTCATATGTATTGATTGTATTCCTCTATCAGGAGATGAGTTTGGCCATGTAAGAGTCATTGAAAGAATCAATGTAAACCTATGGATGTAAGTCGGTTCAATAGTACCCAAGTGTCATTATAATAAATATTTTTTTTGGTGTCTTGCTAGACAAGTCGGACCTGTTAGATCCTAGGTCAAGTCAAGTGACAAATATAAATAGGGAGGCACTCCCCTTCATTTGTACACACTCACTCAAGCAATTTTGCAAGAGAGAGAAGAACAAGTGCGCCAGAAAGAAGAGAGAAGCATTTGTTTCAGTTTTACACTGCTCTAGTTGAGTTCTATACTGAGGAAGTTTTGCGTGGTTTTCTTCGTTGTGGTTTCCTCGATGAAAATATTTGTGTTCTTTGTGTCACTATGCTTGTTGTTCTTTTAGTGATCCTACCAGTGAAAATTGTTTTCAGATATCATCTAAGCAATTAATAAAAAATTAACTCCATGGGCCCAAAAAAGCATGACCAAGTCAATTTTACCTTGTAAACTACAAGACCATAACAAAAATAAAAAATGCCATGTTAAAATAGAAGTACATTTAATTACTAATAATTAATTAGTAATAGAAATAGATTATACATTTAATTACAAATAACTAATTAGTAATAGAAATAGATTATATATATATATATATATATATATATATATGGGACACCAAATACCATGGTCCCAAAAAACCATGGCAAGTCAAGTTTATCTTGTAGGCAACCAGACCATGACAAAAATCAAAATATTTCCATATTAGAAATAGAAATATATTTTATTACTAATACTAACTAATTAGTAATAGTAATAGATAACATATAAATGCATACATTTGGGCTTGGAATATAGCTATTAATGACGTGTAAAAATAAAAATGCATTTCAAAAAGACGGTAAAATTAAAATCCACACTTTATTGATCATGCCTAATTTTACGAAGTAGTACTATTTTGACGTATAAAATAGAAAATGACGGTTATTTACCCGTCAAATTTTAACACTAATCACCCTAAATTATTTTCCTTAAAATATTTATAACTCGTATTTTATTATTTTAATTATTATTTATTATTTTTCTTAAAAAATTTATAAACCTCAATTTCTCTAATAAATATGCATACGAAATAAAAAAAATTAATATTATGTATAAAGTTCCAAAATGAACACAAATATACTGAAAGTGAAGCAATCAAAAAATGTGACAATCTTGTAGCACTACATAATGAGGTAGTCATACGAGGTAGTTTGCACCAATTCCTATATCTGTGCGAAGTATTATATAACAATTGAAATGAAAATTTAGTTAGTTTGTTTTTGTTTTTTGTTTTTTCAACCCCGCGGTGCACTTGATATATTGTCGCACCAATGCTGCAATTACAAATATCAGGTGCATTGTTTAATTTTAATTTTATTTTTTGAAACTACATCAATGTGTGTGGTGTGCCATGCATTGGTGCAGGTAAATGTTGTTTGGAAAACTGATTGATTTTTTTTTTCATGAAATAGTTTAAACTTACATGGTGCATGTGTCAAGGTTACGCATTTGTTATGTTAGGTCTATCGGGCTCACCACCCATTATTGTTTTGATCAAATGATGGACATTTTTAAAAGTATTCTAATTTGCATTGGTGAGTGTATTATGTTTCAGCATAGATGATGTTAATTGTATAGGACACATCATAGTCGAGTGTTTTTTTAAACTAAAAACTTATAGTAGTGTCCTTGACAAGTATGGTTATACACTAGTGTTGTTTAACACATTTAGCTTATTGATAAAAATTGTTTGAATAAATAGTTGATTTTTTTATCAAATATTTTAATCTACTTGGGTGCATGTGGTATGGTTATGAACCTATATTAGAGTGATGCATGTGGTATGGTTATGAACCTATATTAGAGTGATGCATGTGGTATGGCTATGAACCAATATGGTATGATATAATGGTGCATAGTAAGAAGTTTATGAACAAATAGCCCATATTTTTATTAAATAATTTTTATCATAGTTTAATGTGAAAGGTATGGTTACACATTATTTTGAATATAGATGGTGTACTAGGGAAGTGTTTTTGAAAAATATATGATATTTTTTATCAAATATTTAATCTACCTTGGTTATTATGGTAGGGTTATGTATTAGTGTGATTAATAAGTAAACACATCTATGCAAATATTTGGTTGCAAATATATGGTTGAAGCATACTAAATAAAAAGATATACAAAAACTTTTGACTAATTGTTTTTACTAGAAACCTTTATTAAAAATAATGAATGGAGAAGTGATTTCATTAAAGCCTATGCCAAGTGGTGTTTTTCTTGTAGTGCAACATTAATAAGATCAAAATACATTGCATCTCACTCAAAAACCAGAACGCAATCCAGTTCATCTGATAATTTTTGTGGAAGAATTATTCACTTATATTTATGTAACAAATCCCTACTCAAACAAAAGGTCCTTTTAGAACTACATGATTTTCTTATAATAAGTAGACACTTGGGATTTTTGAAAAGAATATCATATAATCAATAAAAATATATATATATATATGATGGTATTAAAACTATTATTTGAAAGCTATGGTTTTCCAACATGTAAAAAAGGAGATATCATCAAAACCTTGGGTCTTCTAGAACACTAAGCCCACTACAAGGTAAACACCTTCTAACAAAGGTTTCTGCAAAGGTTTTTAGTGTTACAAGAATGGGTAAAATTATCAAAAAAGCCTCTGTTAAAAAATACACAATAGTAATGGATAGTATGGTAGAGGTTGTAATGAAAATTTATTATAACTAAGAAAATATA
Organism: Pseudotsuga menziesii; assembly: GCA_001517045.1. Classification (NCBI taxonomy): domain Eukaryota; kingdom Viridiplantae; phylum Streptophyta; class Pinopsida; order Pinales; family Pinaceae; genus Pseudotsuga; species Pseudotsuga menziesii. The sequence continues at coordinate 241,579 of LPNX010374794.1, forward strand.
GGCGACTGCATGATATAGTGGAGGTTTTTTTGGGGGTGCACATACATAGATTGAATGTAACAATGTGTATTCATACAAAGTGCAACAATGCATATACATTAAATATTCAACACCGATGATTTCCATTTATGTAAAGCATTGAAACCTATTATTTAGTGTGCCACATTGGTGTTTTCCAGTCAAGTAACACAACACTATGTTTCCTATGTATTATAGCACAAGTGTTTTGTAACTCAAATAACATCGGTACTTTGTAACTCAAAGAGCATCGGTGATTTTAGTTTAAATGTGATATATCAGTGTTGTCCATTGATATAACGACTTGATGCATTGCTAATGGATTATAGCACTGATGTGTTACACATGGATTATAACATCAGTGTGTACTATCATCTATACCACACCGAGAAATAGGGTTAACAAAGGTGCTTCAATGTGTATCACTATATGCGCAAAGAAAATGATACTAAATTTAAGAGTAATAATAACGGTCTTTAGACGATATTAGTGATGCATGTTTAATGGAAAGGTGCATCGGTGCACACCCTTTATATAAGCACTAAGGCGTTTCAATATCATATGGGATATCGATGCAGTTTATAGGTTTAAAATCAGTAGAGAACATTTTTAAGCAGGAATTAAATTCCATGAATGAATTACGCTTTCCTTGCACTAAACAATGAGTTCATTTTTTTTGTAATTCTATTAATCATGAAAAATTGAAATAATTTTTATAATAATATTGATATTTGAATTTTAATTATTGTGTTTGGATATAATGATTGTATTAATTTATTACACCATCATATTATACATATGTTGATTGTAATATTTAATCATCCATATATTTAATCAACAATGAAACATTTCACACCATTGGACAATGCAATATAATAACAAACCCATTTTATTGTATATGAATAAGAGGCCCTTCATCATACAAAATGGGACAACAAAAAGGTCCACAATAATCAAATATCAATATGTAATTGTTACTCTTATTGGTAACCAATTGGGGAAATATGTCCAATACATTAAACAAAATGTATGATCTTCACGTACAATCATTTTAAAATATACAACTTACATTATCATCATATTGATCGATATTCTTCACTCGAATTGTTATCCATTCTCGAGTTGCTTGCGTGGTGACTCATTTATTCATCACTTGTAGACGATATTGTACCAGGCGATGAAACCTTCCAAAACATCTACATGAACATGATTGAATCAATCTTCAGACCCGCAGCAAGGGTTATGGAATTCCTAACCCTCCACAGAGGAAGGAATGCTTGCTACTTTCAATCGTCCTCTTTAGATACCACATCCAAGTAATGACAACATCATTTGGATCCCTAATATGTCACTTCAATGAATTGCCCAAAACCCCCATGTGAAAGTTGCACACAGTTACAACATTGTGGATGATTTGGCCTAGTCCCCCGCCGTCGTTTCAACATTAGAACTCCTCTAGTCATTCCCTTCTCAAAAGAAGAAATTTCTTATATGCAGTATTCACACCTTTTGAGGACTTGTATGCAGTATTTGAAGAGTGACAACCAAAATTAACCGGTGCAAAGGATTTTCCGAGCTGTGGCCAATCTCGATAGGTTCCCGTCACATGATCTACTATGGCAGGTGTTAAGGACATGTTCGTCTTCTTCATGAGATAAGATCATCATTAGATAGTGTCAGTCCCATGTTGAAACAAAACATCTCCAAGGAGGAGGTTTCTTAGGGCTTGGTGGTGAATTGTGACAACAATTATCGCAGGACAAGTGAGAGGTGAATTTTTGTGTTTGAAGGTAAGTTAGCATATTGTCGTACCACAGATCGTCAGTAGTTAAGACAAACATGTTCGTGAGGGAGTTGGTTGTTCACGGGTTACCCTATTGTAACGACGGGAAGGTACATGACAAGCTCACCTAGGGCCAATGATTTCTTGCTTTTAGGTGTAACAAACTCGAGATTGAGTTCTTGGAGAATAAAAATCCACTTGGAAAACTTCCCATTGATGAGTTGTCGACTAAGTATTTATTGCATGGGGTTAGAGTTTGCGATCATTGTTGTTTTGGGTAGCAAGATATAGTGGCACAATTTATGCACTGTGAGGATTGTAACTAATGCTAACTTTTCCTCGTGGTTGTAATTGAGAGGTGGTCCTGCCAGTGTTTTACTAATGTAGTAAATGACATATTCATTCTTTCCTTCACCGTTTTTTACTAGGATGCCTACAACGGAGAAAGATGACGTTGAGACGTAAAGGATGGAATCCTTGTCAAATTTGGCTGGGTAGATGAGGGGTAGGGGTCAATTCTTGTTTTAATTCGTCAAAAGAAATATGAGATTGCTCATCCTATCAAAAGGATATGTACTTCCTGAGAAGATGGAGGAAGCGATGCTATTGAGTGGCATAATCTAGGACAAAATGCCAAAGGAATTTGGATTTACCTTGGATGCTTTTTAATTGTCGTTTTGTTCCCCAAGGGGAGAATTAAAGGATAGATTGAACCTTCAACAAATCAATGGTGATCCCATTTTGAGAGATGATGAATCCTAACAGGCATTTTGGGCGACACAAAATACACACATGAGGCGGTTTAATCGTATGTTGTACTTGTGACATCTTAAAAAGATAGTTCGTAAATCAACAAGGTGATCGATCCTCTTCTTTGATTTTGTTGTGATATCATCAATGAAGGACAAGATAATGCATGCTAAATCATTGAAAACATAGGACATGGCTCGTTGGAAGGTAGCACCAACATTATTTAAGTCAAAGGGAATTATGTGATAGGAAAATGTGCCCTAAGGTGTCATGAATGATGTTTTGTACTAATTCTGGTTGATGGATTCGTATTCGATTGTAGCCAAAGAATTTGTCCATGAGGGATATAATTTCATAGCTAGTGTATGAGTCGACTATTTGGTTAATGAAGGGAATGGGAAATTTGTCCTTGGGACAAGCTTGGTTGAGATCCCTAAAGTCTGTGCAAACTCATACAATTCCTTGATTTTTGTTGATAGGTACAGGGTTTGATACCGAGGATGTGTAAGCAATGGGAAATATGAATTCGACTTGGTAGAGTTTTTTGACTTCAACATTGATGGCTCATGATTTAGATAGGTGGGAAACACTTGCTTTTACCGTATTGGTGATGCATTGGGAGATGTGTCAACGTGGTGTTTGACAATAGTAGGATCAAGAGTAGGATTTTCTGCATATGACCAAGTGAAGGCATCCCTAAATTATTTGAATAGTGATTTATGAGAAAGGACTTCTTGTGATGAACAAGATGCTCTGATAGAGATGTTTTCTACTTCTCCAAGGGTGACAAAGATATATACTTGTATCTTGGGTGAGATATTAGCCAGTTTCCTTCTTTGAAAGTGTCTAGAGATGGAATGGGGTTCCTTAACCAATCGACATGATTACAGAGAATGAAATCTTCGGATTTGATGGTATATTGTTGGTCCATCATTGGGTTCCTACTCACGTCACGAGGTAAAAACGAGGATCTATGATGGAGCTCTTCCCATGGTAGTTCATGAATGTTTAGGGCCTATTCAATCTCTTCATTGGAAGAGAATGAGTGGTTACATAAACCAATGGGAGATCTTGACCCGATGGTGACTAGATTGAAGTCATATAAGGGGATTTCATTGTGAATGGGAGGGTTGCTGTGAGAATTAGGCGAGTTTGTGTCATCTATTACGAAAAGTGGAGTAACAAGTAATCGATTGGGTTTCTATGATACTAATGATGATGGATTATCATTGGTAGGAGATGGTATTGGTGATGATGATAGCTAGAGTATAAACGTGGTTGGTGGCATTGTGTGGTGGGGGAATATATGCTCGTGGGGAAATAGTGGTGGATTTTCCATGGGGGGAGTAGGATTGTATTGTATTCACATTTCTTCCAAGTGAAATAGTTCATTCCACATGAAGGATGGGGCACTAAAACAAGTAATGGGTTAAGAACACATATGAACGACATGGACGAGTGGCACATACACGATTGAGTGTATGGGATGAAATTAGTGGCCTCGAGGTGTGGTTAGGTGGGATAGTGCCTATAGTGGAGATAAACAACTCGGCGTGGTTCCCATAAGATGAACACCCACCATGCTCTTCCTTTGTTGGTTTTGATGTAGTGACAATGATTTGAAAATGGAACTGAACAAATAATGGTTGTAATATTCAATACATGTAAAGCATTTTGACAATGTATAAAAGTTAGATTATTTTTAAGATAATGCAAATTTTGTAAATATGAATAAGAAAAAAGAGAAAAAAATTAATGAGGGAAAAAATGAAGGATGGAATGGGAAATTAAAAGCCATGGTTGTTGGCTTTCCCTTTATCCCCTGTCTGTTGTATATGTTCTCTCAATCAAACTATCAAAGGGCTTTTGATCGCCTATGGCTAGCCCAAGTAAGAGAGTGCAAAGGATCCCAAAGATACATTGTAATCCAAAGACTCCCATAATGAAATATTGAACAACCATTGAATGTTGGTTTTCCCATTTGGTTTTTCAGGGTAAACAATGTCTTATGCAACATTTCAATATGTGTTTGATTGCTTCTTTACATGTATTTGCTTATTGTTTGGTTGAGATATTTTCTATTTAATTAATGGCTTGACTATGAATGGTGAGGGAATATGATTTTTGTTGAAGCTACTATTGTTTACTGCGTTGTTGAGTTGTGTTTTGGTTTGGTGAAGAATACAATAGTTAGTTAATCCCATCCATTGGATTCCCAACTGGCTTCAAAGATTAAGGGATTGAATCAAAGAGATGTTGCACTTGTGTAGGGGTTTCCAAAATTGCATTTTTAAAGAATTGTATTTCTTGGGGTGTATTCATGTTGGTTAAGGTAGATTTCTCTTTTGTTGGGTGACTTTAACTTGCCTTGGGCATTTTTATAAATCTATGGGAGAATTTGAAAATTCTGGGGCATTTTTGTAAATATTGAGTGAATTTATAGCTGCCTAGGGTGTAGTTATACACTACTAAGTATTTTATTTGTTGCTTGGGGCATTTTCAGACTTATACAAGTGTTTTCCTTGTTGTGAGGGCGTTTTTAGAAGTGCCTGGGAGTTTTCCTTGTTGCCCTAGGCATTTTTAGTCATTGCTGGGCATTTTTATACTTGTTGGGTGAATTAAGAAGTGTCTGGGGGCATTTTTATCAACAAATGGAGGATTTATTGTTGTTTGGGCATTTTCTACTTTTGTGGGTGAATTTACACTTTCCTGGTGCGTTTTTACAATTTCATAGGATGTTTATATCATTGTATGGTGAATTTAGAAGTGCCTGAAGCATTTTTAATCAATGTTGGGCGAATTTAGAAATGCCTGATGGGTTATTATCAGCAACCGGGTATTTTGCTTGAATTTCCTTAGTTTTTGGGTATTTTGCTTGAATTTCCAGGTTTTTAGGACAATTAATACATATGCCATGTATTCTTTCCACTCCATGAGTTGTGATGACTAGGTTTTGGTCCTTAAGAAGTATTGGTATTGAATTCTTTATATAAACCTTTGTCTTCGCATACTTCTTCCTTTGTGGAAGTAGCGGTTCGATGAGAGATCAAACCTCTCAATTTGTTCCAAATTCTGGTCTTCATGTTGCGGGTGAAAAGAATATATGTTTTCAGACCATCATCATCGAGGGTGTTAATTTTATTCTTAACATATGCCCCCTAAGGTGTGAGTTCTGAAGCTATGATGAGGGCCAAAATACATTGAATTTTATTTAATTTTGATACTCTTTGGACTAATACTCTTTAATGATCAAGGAATGATGGAAAAGGGTATTTTATGAACATAGGAGTCGGAGAAACACCTGGAAGTCAAACAAAGAAATTTCCCAAATATACAATATCTTCTTGAGGCGGGTATACCCATGCTCAGCAGTAAACAAGATTGGCCATGAAAAATACACATTGAATCCATGTCAAAAGTAAATTCTGTAAAAACATATAAGTGCACATTTGATGAGTGCAACATATCCAGGTCTTCATGGTAGTTGGACATGGTATTTTAATCTTGCGCAACTCGGGAAGTGCATCGATGAGTGATACAACTATATTTCCCAAGGTATTCAATACAAACCAACAATAGTACAATTTTATATCATGTGAATAAATGAGTCGATGTCGAGCATAATAAAACACCATCTGATTGCCAGTCATTGATGTATATCGTTAACAGATGCGAGGAGGCCCATTGATAATGATGATGGACTCCAAGGCACTTGAGTACAAAATGAAAAGTGTGAATAGATTTTCTGAAGTTGAACAATTGTAGAATCAAACAATCAAGGGTCATTGGTGTATACCCACTGTCGCTTGCGAGGAATCCTGCCACTAATGATTGCAAGATCCAAGGCACTCAATGGGGTTCCTATATCCATTTCCTAGATGGTGATTTGGTGTAGATAGGAATGGATCTGTCAGAAGGAGGGCATTAATGCATCTCACATCAACTGACACGAAACTGAGATCAATAGGCTGATATAATTTAGTAGAGTTGCGAGATCCAACACTGTATACTAACACAAGGAAGGTCGACATGATTGGTCAGGAATATTTGAGGAATGTACAACATTGGTTTGAATTCCCTTGAACAAATAAAACAACGCAAAATGGACACTTGGAAACATAAGACTCGAGTAGCCAACCATTGTGAAATTCGTCAACTCTAGATGAATCAACGAAAGCTCCATAGATGACAGGAAGGATAACCTATTGGTGGAGATCTATTCAAATTACGGGTACAACTTCCTAAGGAAAATTTAAATGGTGTCATGTCCAATGGCGACTATTACTGACTGTTTCCTTTATCTCAAAGATTCAATATGACACAATTCAATTTTCCCCTTTTTTTTGTATTTTTGTGTTTTTTTAATTTTTAGTACTTTTTTCATTTATTATATTGAAAAAAGAATAAAGAATGATATGATACATGGGAGGGAATGAGTATTGCATGGGTGTACTCTGTTTTTCAAGAGCATGGGTCAGGACAAGGCAAAGATACATATTGCAAACAAGGGCTGAGATAATTGTGCACACTCTTACGAATGTTCCCTCCATCGGTTGGCTATTTGAAGCAGGATTATGTGTCGACAGACGGTGAAATGGAACCAAGTAACTTCGATTATCCAATTTGATATGATGAACAAGTAAGAATGGGGCAATGTGGTTTACTTCATGCTAATTCTTGCGAAAAAAACCAAAATCATAAATCACAATGAATCATGGTCCATCAACTACCTGAATCAAATAGTTCTCACGTGTATAGTTCAGCTGAAACAAAAGCAATGGTTTATAGGCATTTTGAGCAAAAAGTGACTGCAAAGGCATATATGCAACATCAACAATAAGCACCGAAGCAGTAAGCACAATGTTCATGCAAATAATTTAATACATGCTTATGTAAACTAAGATGAAACAGGGAGTGTTAGTGCCAGAAATTGTTCTCAGACTACTAGAAGAACAAGCCAACACAATCTCAAATAAAAATAGAATAAAATTGGTTTTAAGGGTTTGGGTTTTTAGTTTTGGTGGAAAACTTCATCAATCAAGGAGGAAATAAACAACAACAAGCTAATACAGAACTGAATCATGCAACTTGGATAAACTGGGGATCAAACACATCCTAATAATCCATAAACATTACACATGAAATACTAATTCCACCCACAGGCTACAAGCATTTACATGAATAAACCATTAAACAAGAAATGAAATTGTAGACTGAGCAATCAACCAGATTAGAAATGAAAAAGAATGACAGGTAAAAGGGCTTATCAGTTTATGTATAATCAATAACAGTCATCCACTTACATAAAAGTTATAAATGCTAGCTTGAGAAATCAAAGCTCCAAAGCCTCTCCTTGAGTGAAAATCCCCACCCCAAAACTGTATGTTTGTCTTCATTTTATCATTACAAAGGTAAATTAGTTCCATAACTACCTTCTAGGTCAAAATTTGAAACAATTACATCAATTAGTTACATGATAACTCAAAATCTTTAAAGACAATTAACCCAAAAATAACAAATCGGAATTGGGGAAATTTGGTGAATTTCTGAAAATTTGGGTCTCAAACACGCCTTCATATCTCTCGATCCGGAACACCTGTACAAAACCTGAGAGAGGTTTGGTTTAATGAGTATGTTATGAACAAAAACCTCTCTTTTTTTTAAAAAATTCCCCTTAAATTGATCGAAATATGTGTTTCAACTTTGTGACTAAAATAGTAAATTATTAAATAATTCAAACCCTGAAAATAGGCCACAAAGATAAATTCTAATCTCTCAAATGATAATAGTTGTTGCAAACTTGAGAGAGTTTTTTGTGAATGAGTCTGTTGTGGACAAAAACCTCTTTTTGTTGTCTCTAATTTGTTTCCATATCCTCGTAATATGCTCCCAATGACAATGACAAAAACAGGAAAAACAGAGTTGCTACAATTGCTATAGGAATCTCCTCATGAAAATATTTGACAAAGGACTAAAAAATGAGAGTTAGATTATAAATCAAAAATTGGAATAAACTTTTATTATAAGTTTTTGAAAGCTTAAAGATGTACATATTAACTAATAAGCCCAAAATACAAACCTTAAAACTAAAATAATGAAATAATTCAACCATTAAAAGCATTAAATCCAACCAAAATTATTGATTGTCAAAAATTCTTAAAATCAACATAAAATGTAAAATATTTTAAACCAACAGTTGAAAATTAGGACAAAAAGAACTGATCAACTAAGAATAAGATCTAGTTATAACATCTAGCTCTTGCTGCGGGATGAAGTCCCCCTTGTGAGGCTTTAAGAACCTGTAGACCTTGTGCCTTATTCATTGGGTGATGGAATCATTTACCAATTCTCTGCAAATTTCTCAAACTCTGAACACATACCTCTAAAATGACAAAATACTGCTACAAACCAACATACTGAAAAGAATATACATTCTCGTATAGCGAGCTTATTCTGCTATTTACTCCTACTTCTAATCAGAGGAAACAACCCAATCAAGTGTAATCATACTTCCAGTGAAGCCAAGAAACCATTTGATTGAGAATCATAATTCCATGCATGCTACTGTTTTGGAAAACCCACAAAAGATGTGATAAATGCAATAAAGAGTCTGTAGGCAACTGATACTTATGACTGGAAATAGGAAGTATGCCAAAAGCTAGAGCATTAGAAACCTTTGAAAAATACAACTCCATCCAAGAAGCCACGGGATCATGAAATTTCCGATTTAAAACTTCAATGTCTTCATTATATTCATCATAAAGTGAAGCATTCTCTTCCGCTCCATTGTTGTTCTTTTTAAACTTTGGATCAAGAATGGAAACCAAGGGATTTTCAAACTACTTCTCGACCTTTAAATAAAACCCTTGATCAAAACTTGAACAAATAAAATTCTGAAAGTGACCATAAGTCAAGAGTGGCAACTTATTTCTTATATCAATAGTAAGAGGTTGAAGAGCAGCAACTTCTTCTTCATAACATGATAATCTCATAGCAGGAACTAAGAAATTTCTACTATAATCCACTGAAAGTATATTATCATCGAAAAATTCAGCAAATTGATATGAAGAATCAACACAAGCATCATTTATATCCTTTTTCATATGAAAATCTGAAAATGATGAAGAAAATTGTCTTAAATCTAAATAATACCTATGTTCTTCTTCCTGTTCATAAGCTTGTATATCTTCAACATGAGCCTGATCTGGAAGAATTTTGCAAGCTCGGATGTTCTCCTCCACTCCTTTTGCATCCTCAAACAATTGTCTTAAAGATGATGATTTCCTTTCTAACAGGAAAAAGACAAGATCTTAATGTTGAGCCATAACATAATATACCATAGCAAGTTTTTCCAAAGGTCTGATCTCCAGAGTCATACTGATATAAAAACTTTGAAATCTCCAATTAAATTTAGTAATTGGCTGATCATTCTCTCTTTTCAAACTATAAAATTCGGAAAGAAATTGATCATAAGATTTATTCTTACCCCAATACTTCAAAAAAACATCATGTAACTCTTCCCACGATCCAATTGAATCAACTTTTAAATTTCGAAACCAAAACCCAGCATCTCCAGCAAAGGATTTCGAAAATAACCTCATGACAACATCCTCATGCATGATTTCAAAATTATCAATGAAATTATGAAAAGATTCTAAATGCTTCTCTGCAGTAATATGGTATTTTCTAGTAAAATGGGGAAGATATTCAACAAAGTAGGAAGGGTAAGGATGTAAGAGAGATGGCAGCCTAAGAGGTTTAAACATCTTCTGTCTGAGTCTAGACTGAAAATGAGGTTCAACAAAATGTTCGCAAGTTTCAGCAATGATGGTAGAAGGTAATAGATTAGCTTTATTCTCTACAAGATTACCAAAATAATCAGCTTCAAGAGATATGGGTATATGCATATCATGTTGCACATGTATTTCAAATGAAGGAATAGGATCAACATCAATAAAACAAGAAGAATGCAGATTTTCTTCTTCCAAAGAGGGATATGTACTTGAAGGTTTATGATAATCGAAATAGACAAAACAAAAAATAATTCTTTTGACATGCAATGGGAAAGACAAGAAAGAACTAATGAATAAGAACAAAACCTCATGGAGGAAAGTAACAAGCTGATACCTAGTCTTTCCATTTGGCTTCTTCATTTTTCTGTCAACAAAATTCTCCTTGTAGTGGAATCTTTAATCGTGGAGTCGCAGGTGAAAAATTGTAGTCTAAAAGATTTTCTGACTTTATTCACCTCACAAAATCAAATGAATAATGATATCCCAAGGAATATATACTTCAGCTTCATCCCTGGCAACGGCGCCAAAGATGTTAGTGCCAGAAATTGTTCTCAGACTACTAGAAGAACAAGCAAACACAATATCAAATAAAAATAGAATAAAATTGGTTTTAAGGGTTTGGGTTTTTAGTTTTTGTTGAAAACTTCATCAATCAAGGAGGAAATAAACAAAAACAAGCTAATACAGAACTTAATCATGCAAGTTGGATAAACTGGGGATCAAACACATCCCAATAAGCCATAAACATTACACATGAAATACTAATTCCACCCACAGGCTACAAGCATTTACATGAATAAACCATTAAACAGGAAATGAAATTGTAGACTGAGCAATCAACCAGATTAGAAATGAAAAATCATGACAGGTAAAAGGGCTTATCAGTTTATATATAATCAATAATAGTCATCCACTTACATAAGAGTTATAAATGCTAGCTTGAGAAATCAAAGCTCCAAAGCCTCTCCTTGAGTGAAAAACCCCACCCCAAAACTGTATGTTTATCTTCCCTTTATCATTACAAAGGTAAAGTAGTTCCATAACTACCTTCTAGGTCGAAATTTGAAACAGTTACATCAATTAGTTACATGATAACTCAAAATATTTAAATACAATTAACCCAAAAATAACAAATCGAATTTGGGGAAATTTGGCGAATTTCTGAAACTTTGGGTCTCAAAGACGCCTTCCTATCTCTCGATCCGGGACACCTGTGTAAAAACTGAGAGAGATTTTTTTTAATTAGTATGTTATGAACGCAAACCTCTCTTGGTTTCTCAAAATCCCCTTCAATTGATCGGAATACGTGCTGAAACTTTGTAACTAAAACAGGAAATTATTAAATAATTCAAACCCTGAAAATAGGCCACAAAGATGAATTTGAATCTCTCAAATGATAACATTTGTTGCAAAAATGAGACAGGGTTTTGTGAATGAGTCTGTGGTGGACAAAAACATCTTTTTTTTCTCGAATTCATTTCCATCTCCTCGTAATCTACTCCCAATGGCAATGACAAAAACAGAAAAAACAGAGCTGCTACAGGAATCTCCTCATGAAAATATTTGACAAAGGACTCAAAAATTAGAGTTAGATTATAAATAAAAAAATTGGAATTAACTTTTATTATAAGTTTTTGAAAGCTTAAAGATGTACATATTAACTAATAATCCCAAAATACAAACCTTAAAACTAAAAAAATGAAATAATTCAACCATTAAAAGCATTAAATCCAACCAAAATTATTGATTGTCAAAAATTCTTAAAATCAACATAAAATGTAAAATCATTTTAAACCAACCGTTGAAAATTATGACAAAAAGAACAGATAAACTAAGAACAAGATCTATTTATAACAGGGATCCCATTAGGAAATGGTAAGAATGGTATCGAAGAGAAGTATGTGGTCTCAAACTCTAGGTCATGATGGGACTAATTGGGATCCTAGGCCTATGAGAATAACTCAGCATGGGCACCAAAATGGCAATGGGGTGCTGACTAGGGTGTCCCATGTTTGGTAGGCTCTTCTATCGGAATGGTGGAAACTACAAATATGATGGGCTGACCCGCCAATTTCCAACATGTTCGACCCTATGGAAATTTTGGATTGCAAAAGGTTCAAATGCATCTTCATAGAGGGACAAACTAAACCTATATCCATGCTTCCAAATATACATGATAAGGTCGAGGAACATACAAAGGATGCTCCTATACTTGGGTGGATTTAAACCAAATATGCTCCTAGTGGTCCCACAAATTATTTCCTTAGGTGGGTACAACCAAATGTTTATGATTTCAAGGATAGTTTCATCTGACGATAAAATTATGTCCAAGAAATAAAGTGAGCTGGGAGGTCTAACAACCAAAATGGGCCAAGTAACTGGATCATATTCCTCCATCAAGGGAATATTTTGATCCAAATCTTTCGAAGCCATTTGAATTGCTTGGTATGACACTTCTACAGCGGATAAGGGTTGTGTTGGGGCCCTGAAAATCGCAGGCAACAACAGTAAGGGATTCTCCCCAATCAACGTTCCCAACTAGCCCGTTGACTGTTTGGTATAGGGAATCCGTCCGGTTTGCGGTCCGGCTACCGTAGGTCAAAGTAACCAAAACAAAGGCTTTACCGGTTACGGCCCGGTCCACCGAGATTTTGTATTTTTTGACTTAAATTATGAAATGGCAAGTGCCTAATTAACATGCAGGGTGATAAGATGCAAGGAGCAGTCACAACGTGATGCAAAGGTTCTTACCTCTCATCTTAAGGCTCACAAGCATCCCAATCGCATCCAATAGGAAAATAAACTAACTACCTAAACTATCCCTAGGGAGCAGAATTAACATTTATTGGTGAGTAATACATTTTGCACATGCATTATGAAAAGTTACAGATAGCTGATACTTCTTTCAAAACACATGAACAATTACATATATTTAAACAACCAGATAGCCAATCGTTTTATGAACAACACTTATTACTCACAGTGGAAAACATTACAAAATGTACTGAAGAACATTAAAAAAGAACATAGGTTCAGGAAGTCAAACACTCTCATTGTTAATGAAACACAGTCGAAAATGAAATAGTTCCCCTTCAACATTTGTTCATTTAATCACATTGATACATTCCACATTTCGCTTTCTCCAGCAGACAAAAGTTGCAGTTTCTGATTGTAAAACGAAATAGTTCCTCTTACAAGCAAAATGGTTTACAAGTTCTTCCAAGGGAAAAGTCCCTGTAACCTCTAACTTTTCAGTACTTAAACAAAACAGTAAATCGTTTGGGTTTCCCCCCAACGCATAACCTTTCGGTCTCCCCCGCATTTCCTATCCCTCTCTCCATTTTCTTCGCCTGTTCATGATTAATTGAGTAACTGCTGGACCTTTCAGATCCGCGTTTTTTGTTTCTTTCGACTCTGTATCCTCTTTCGCTTTGTCTTCCTTTTGACCTTGCTGGTTTGATTTGATCAAGCCATGTCTTGACACCTGGTCGCCCCAATAGTCCATTGAATTATACCTGCAATCAATTACTGTGTATCATTCGTTGGAAGGGCGTTTTAAATATAAAAATAAAACACATGAAACGGCCAATCCACAAGAAAAGGACCAGGTGCATTCCTTTAGGCGGGGAAGTTATAAATCGGCAGTCGGAAGGCTTTGGCATCGGACGCTAAAAGGCTTTCCTAGCCGCAACAGTGGAAAAGACACGGGCTAAAGTCACGCGAAACGTGGGCGGGAGAGGCTTAACCGGAAGTCAGACGGCTTTACACTTCGGGAGCTAAATGATTTTGAGAGCCACAACAGCGGAAGGGAGGGCTTAAAGGACAAACAAATTTAATCGGAGGTCATATGGCTTTCATATTTCGGATGCTAAAGGACTTTCTCAGTCGAAACGACAGAAGAGAGAAGGCTGAAGACACGCGATGCGGGCGGGCAAACTTTAGATCAAAAATCAGCCAGGTTTGAATATCGGAAGACAAATGGCTTCCCCATCCGCAACGGCGGAAGAGAAACAGCTCCGGGTCCGAGGCTAAACAGGAAAACGTACGTCGGCAAGCAGATCGCTTTATGCTTTGGATGGCTGAGCGATTTGGGATCCGCAACAGTGAAAGAGAAACAAGTTATCAGCCACCGATTTAACATAAGATGATGCCCAGTTGACCAAAACAATAAGTGTTCAAACAGCTTCAAGCATCGGCAAAGGTTAAACATCACTCTGCCTCCAAAGCAGCAGCCTTAAAGAACAAAAGATTGACTTATCCTCGGCTAACAAGCTAAATTCAAGTCCGCGACCCAGCATGAAAAACAAACATAGCAATTTAAACAGGCCGAGAATCAATCTTCAAAATTTCTTGAAAAGACAGCATGCCCAAAAACTCCAGAGATCAATAATAATGCTAAAACATAAGGAGGGGCCCAAAATTTAAAAAAAATTGGGGATAATTGTTGCAGCTGCAACAATTGGCGATTACTTGGTGAACCTAGATCTATGGGCGATAAGTCTTTAAGTGCCAGACTGTTTAATAACAAATGCATTCTATTGAATCCTTCCAGCTATCTGGATTTCTCGAATGTCGGAAGTGTGTACCTTCAATCATTGATAATAGTCCGATTTGGGAGAGTGGAAACCAATATTTTCAAGTCCAAATAACTCTGCTGAGGCCAGAAGATGAGTTTCATTATTACCTTTGTCTTCAGGTAGTTGATAGCTTGGACACCACAGGATTGTAGCACATGGTAAACAGAAATATTCATTTGTTCCTCATTCCCATGCCATTTTTAGCTCTTTTTGTGCTTTTGGACTTTTGTCCCCTTTCATATGAGTCCTCCTGCATGCCTTTCTTACTGAATTGTAATTCAGGATCCTCTATCCCATAGTGTCCTTTTGTGTGAGTGGTGTACTTCAAGTTTCAGCTCACGGATGGAGAGGATCTTTCGGTCGTTTAGTACTTATGATTTAGCACCTGCTTTGATTTGTGATGCTTTCATAGGAGTTTTTTTACTCTTTATTTTCCTTTTGGCATTCGTTTCTTGGCATGGGATCATTTATATTTAATATACTGTTCACCTTGCTCCTTTCCATGGGTCCTTCACTGTCGCTCCTTAGAACATTTTAAGTGTGATGTGGATGGAGCCTCAACATAGTATTCCAAACTCTCTAAATCTGATTTATTTCACAAGGGTTAAGCAGGACTTCAATGCACATAGCATTATTTGAGAAAACAACTAAACTGGAAGAAATTCTTTTATGCAAAACACACAATCTGAGACCCAAAAAATGTTTATCATTCCCAAACATTTTAATGTTCTCCATGCAACCGCGGGTTCATTCCCTTTATTAGAATAGAAAACAAACTAAAACAAACTGTAAAACATGACTCAAAAGACAGCCAAACAGATTATTTATATACAAGATAGAAGAAATCAAACAAACTCAGGAAAAATACGGCCTGAGGACCAAACCATTTACTGGTAAGTTCTCTTCCCATCCTTGCAGATCTTGCAACTTATAAGTAGAAGGGCCAAGCTTTGCCGCTATCTAATAAGGGCCTACCCACAACTGCTGGAATTTAGTGTGCTTTCCTTTCTCATCATGGGGGTGATCCCATTTGAGGACTACGTCTCCTACTTCAAAGTCTTTTGTTCCAGCTTTATGCTTGTCGAACCATCTCTTAACTAACTCCTGTTGTTCCTTAAAGCGTTCTCTGGATTTAGATCTAGCCTCTTCTGCTTTCAGGAGATTGTATATTCTTATTTGCAAAACTTCATCATCCGACCCCCTAGACTCTTGAGCTAGTATGGAAGATGGTAGCATGATATTGGGAGGAAGGATGGCTTCTTTACCATAGACAAGGGTATATGGAGACACTCTAATTGCAGACTTGGGGGTGACTCTATTGGCCCAAAGGGCATTTGGTAGTGCTGAGTGCCAACCTCTCTGGTTTTCTACCACAGTCTTCTTCAAAATTCTAATCAGATTTTTGTTAGAGGATTCAGCCAGGCCATTTCCTTGTGGATAATAATTAGCAGAATAATGCAATTTTATCCCTTTATCATGAGCAAATGCAGTCAATTTAATTGATGAAAAGTATTTAGCATTATCAAAGACTAATGAAACCAGAACTCCAAACCTGATCATGATATGATCTTGTAGGAAGCTTATGACTTCGTCTTCATTTATCTTGCGCAGCGGGATAGCTTCGACCCAGCGAGTGAAATAATCAGTAGCGGTCAGAATGTACTTATGCTACAGAGAGGAATTCAGTTTTATTTCTCCAATAATATCCAGCCCCCATTGCTCAAATGGCTCAGTGATCATCACAGGCTTTAGGGGTGCTGCTGCTTTAGGTTGTCTCCCGCTACACCTTTGGCAAATATCACATTTTCTGACATGTGCTTGTGCATCTTTGAAGAGTGTAGGCCAATAGTAACCGGCCCTGATTATTTTGTGGGCCGTAGTATCTCCTGAATAATGTCCCCCAGCAGGACCGTCATGCAATTCTGACATTACTTTCTTCGCATCTTCCTTTTCTAAGCATTTGAGAAGAACCCCGTCATAATTCTTTCTGAATAATATTCCTTCGACAAGTTGATAGGAGGTTGATTTAAGACGTAGCGCTCTTCTTTGCTTGGAACTCCAATGTTCTGGCAATAGCCTTGCCTGTAGGTAATGCACCAGGTCCCTATACCAAGACTCGGGAGCTGTAAACAAAGGGCATACCTCCATCATATGTAGTTCAGCTTCATCTTCCCAGGCGTTTTCTTCATCTTTCCTACTTTCAGTCATCTGTTTGCACAACCCTTGTCCTTTCACTATAGATGCTGGCTTGAATTCAAGGTCATACTCTTGGAGCTGTTACCCAATTGCCCCTTCTTTCTCCCAACTCTTTCTGTATGAGAAGGGATCTTACAGCTGGGTAGGGGACAATTACCTTGGTTCAATTTTTTAGTATATAAGGCCTGAATTGTTTCACTGCCTTAAACACTACGTAAGCTTGCTTATCAATGGCTAGGTAGTTTAATTCAGCCCCTTGTAGACCAGTGCTCATGAAGGATATTGGGAATTCATCCCCTCCATCTTTCTTTTGCGTAAGCACAGCTGCTAGCGAATCATCGGATGCGAAGGTGTACAGAATAAAGTCTTTATCAAAATCTGGGATTTTCAGGGAAGGTGCATGTGCGACAGCAGTCTTGATTTTGCTGAAAGCATTCTTTTCAATCTCAGTCTATTTGAATTGTGCATTTTTCTTCACCATCTGCTGCAGCGGTTTGACAGTCTGAGCGAAATCAGGCACAAATCTTCATATGAAATTTATGGTTCCCATGAATGATTGCATCCCTTTTTTATTGTGTGGCAAGGGGATTTGTTCAATATCCTTAATTCTTTCTAGATCAATGGAGATTCCTTGCTTTGACACTATGTGACCCAGCAACTTTCCCTATGTGACAGCGAACACACATTTCTTAGGATTGAGTGAGATGTCGTACTTCCGACAGCGTTCAAAAATATGCCTTAAGTGAACTGCGTGCTCTTCTCTTTTCTTCGAGAATATCGTAATATCGTCAAGGTACACTACAGCACTATGGCCAATCAATCCTCGGAAAGCTATGTCCATAGCCCTTTGAAACGTTGCTCCAGCATTGATAATCCCAAATGGAATTCTTCTGTAGGCAAAGGTTCCCCATTTGGTCCCGAACATTGTCTTTAATCTGTCTTCTTCAGCTACTAACACTTGATTGTAGCCAGAGAAACCATCTAATAATGAAAACAGTTCAGAACCCGAGACCATTTGCAGCAATTGCTCCATGGGTGGTACAGGGTAGTTATCTTTATCGGTAGCGCGGTTTAGATTTCTGAAATCTACACAGAGTCTGATTTCTCTAGACTTTTTCCTTACTGGTACCAGATTTGATACCCACTCAGAGTGTCTGACTTTAAAAATGATTCTAGCATCCAATAATTTCTTCACTTCACTCTGAATCAGCGGTTCCAATTTTGGATGCATTTTTCTTAACGGTTGCTGATAGGGCTTGACGCCTGCTTTAATGGGGACGACATGCTTGATGATGTTGGTGTCGTATGTTTTCAAATCTTCGTACGTCCATGCGAAAACATATTATATTGTTTAAATAGACTGATGAGTTTGTCTCTTTCTGCTGGTGAACAACACTTGCCGAGATTCACAAATTTGGGATTCACCTCGGTCCCTAAATTTATCAGCTCGAACTGTAGAGATGAGCTGTGGGTCTTCACGTTGGCTGGTGTTCTGAACTTTTCATTTAAATTGAACATTTTTTCTAACGTTCTGACACCTTTAGGAATGAAATTGTCATATTTCATCTCGGATTGATGCTCTTCATCGTCTATGATCGCTCCTTTAAACACCTCGTCAATTTTCAAACATTCTATGATTTGCTGATCATCATCGAACACTCGCAAGTTGGTGATCATATCCGGTACTGAGGGCCTGAAAAGCAGTTCGACAGAACACCGATTATTAGTGGGTACGAGTCTAGCGGCTGATGTGGCCAACAAATCAGCAGTTGCGTTTTTAATTCTTGGAATTGAAATAATGTTGAATGCATTAAAATATTTAAGCAAATCCCATACCTCATTCTAGTAAGCCTTTAAGTGAGGGGAAACACAATGTATCTGATCCTGGATTTGTTTCACAATAATTTCAGAATCCCCAAAAACTTTTAGATTACTTGCCTTTAATTCAATTGCCTTCTTTAGTCCCTGCACCAGTGCTTCGTACTCAGCTGTATTATTAGTACAATAAAACTCTAATCTACATGAAAGGAAATGTTTATTCTTTTGTGGGTCGATCAGGACACAGCCAGCCCCTGACACTTCTAATGTCTTAGAGCCATCAAAAAACAAAATCCAAAAATCACTAGCTACTGAAGGTGAATCTACTCCTATTGCTAAGCTTACTATATTACAGTCAATCTCATCAGCCTGTGAGAATCGAAGGAGATCAGGCTGGGTTTCAGATGTGTTGCTGGCTTCTTCCGCTTGATAATTCCCTGGTTCCAACTCAATAAAATAGTTTCCCAGTACAGAATCCATTGGTACATTCTTCTCCTCTGGCTGAGTAACATTGTACTTCATGTGAGGCTCTCTTAGAATCTTAATTTGGTTTGGACTCCCTTTGTATGGCAACCAAAGATGGGACCAATCTGAGGTGAAATATCCATTTAATTTGGCTGACCAATCTCTGCTCAGGACAAGACCGTAAGTGTCTGGTATATCAGCCACCACGATGTTAATAACTTGGAAAACTTTGTCATTAGATGCCAGATGGACTAGGACATCTTCCAACTCACCAATCACCTTTACATCCATTCTATCCAATTGAACCACCCTCCACGTGGATGGCTTAGGCTGCCCATTGATCTTTTCACAGACTGATATGGGTATAACATTTACCGACGCCCCTGAGTCTACCAAGCAATTATGACATTATGATTGAAAATTTCAAACGTGAGGAGGAAAGGTGGATGTTTGCTTTTAGACTTACCTCTAGCGCTGGTTTCTCCAATTTCTTCTTCTTCCTGAGGCTGATTGTTGGCCGACAGCTTCTCATCCGACGCTTCAAGTGCTTTCAACAGTCTTTCTTTTTGCTGTGGCACTTTACACATTTCGAATAACGGAACATTCGCTTTTACCTTCTTTAAATACTCCATGATGTCATAATCCATCTGCTGTTCAGTGGGATGAGGTCTATCAGCATTCTCCTTATCTTCATTTGGCTTGGCCGTTGTATCATTCTGTCTAGGATTTTGGCTGGTAATAGTGAATTCTGGGATTTTATTAGCTAAGGATTTATTTTGAAATTTCTTCTTAATATTTCTCTGTAGCCTCTTAATATTTGGGAGTATAAGACTGTCTTCTCCAACTGTCCCTTGGCTCCTTGTGGCTACGTTGGTTTCCATAAATTCCTTGTACCCTTGAGTCTTTTCCTCTTCAGCATCAAATAACGAGACAGAATTCCATAAAGCCATGGTTTCTTCTTCCTGTTCTTTCGTAGAAGTAGAAGTAGAACTCTCTTTTCTTTCTTCATCTCCTTCTTCTGTTAATCTAGAGTCCAACATCTGATTCATGACCAACGTCATCGAATTTATCCATTGCAGACAATTCTTTTCAGAGTGGGGTTGTTGGTGGAAAGTGCAAAAATTTTCCATCCCTATCTCTGTTAAATTCATGGATGCTGTATTGTGCGGAGGAGGTTGAGACTGATTGTTGTCCTCTCTTTTCTTATAATATGGTTTATAGAACTTCGGTGCTTCCTTCTCTTTCTCCAAGTCTATGATTTTGTTGGAAAGCTTCTGCATCATTTTGGCCATATTTTCCAGATCTTGTGATTTTTCTTCCTTAGGTTTAGTAAACAAGAAGGATTTTCTGCCTGCACCTTTTTCTCCTGACTACTCTCGATAGTCTTCAATACTCTCTCTTTTAGCTTCCACTACTTCAGCCTCTCCATAGGTTTCCGTCAAAGTAGGCTTGGCCCTGCCTTTGGCGAACATGTCAAGATCAGGGCCTAAAGCTGAAGTATAATATTCAATCAGAAATTTGTCTGAAGGCCTATCCCTTTCAGAGAAATTCTTGAGATAGGCTGCAAACCTTTGTGTGAAACTGTGCACCTTTTCCTTTCTTTCTTTCTTCAAGGCGCATAGCCCTTTCATGAGGGTTGCATGAGTTTTCTGAGTCGCATACTTACTTCTGAAAATTCTTTCGAAGGTATCCCAATCAGGGATAGAGTTAGTAGGCAACCCAAAGTACCATGACGTTGCAGCTCCTTTAAGGGTATGCGAAAATAGTCTGCATACCACATCTTCATATTCCCTAGCCCTCAATCCTTCTATCACCAAGTAAAAACTCTACAGACGATCATCTACTAGTATCTTCTCATTGGGGTCGAATTTAGGCAGCAAATTTTCAAAGGATTGAGGCAAATCATGTAACGGAGGGGTCAGGTTTAAAGGCATTCTGGCTCTCCATGCGGGTGGTGGATTCGGTGGGTTAGGTGTTTGATTAGCATTTACTCCCGCCATGATTCTAGGTGGAGAGTGAGGAGGTGAACCAACTGGAGTATGAGCAGGAGAACTGTGAGGGGTTTCTAGGCCTTCTTGATTCAAAGGTAGCACAACTTCCTGTAAGGATGTCTCTACAAGATCTTCCCAGTCTCCAACCAACACTGAGTCTTTCGATACAAGACGATTTTTCCTTTTATACTCTCTTCTTGGCAATTCATGGATGATTGGAAATCCTCCAATCTTCTTTACCTACGCCCTGGTGTGTCTTCTCAGATCATTAACAATTTTGTTACCAACAGCATATATATGTTCTCTTTCTTCTGGAATTGGATTATGAAACCCACTGCTTTCAGAACTGTTACCGGTGGAATAATCTCGGGAAAACAGGTTTCCTCGGCCAACCATACACTGGCAGCCCTCCTTCTATCGCCAAAACTGTTGGGGCCCCGAAAATCGCAGGCAACAACAGTAAGGGATTCTCCCCAATCAACGTTCCCAACTAGCCCGTTGACTGTTTGGTATAGGGAATCCGTCCGGTTTGCGGTCCGGCTACCGTAGGTCAAAGTAACCAAAACAAAGGCTTTACCAGTTATAGCTTGATCCACCAAGTTTTTGTATTTTTTGACTTAAATTATGAAATACAAGTGCCTAATTAACATGCAGGGTGATAATATGCAAGGAGCAGTCACAATGTGATGTGAAGGTTCTTACCTCTCGTCTTAAGGCTCACAAGCATCCCAATCGCATCCAATAGGAAAATAAACTAACTACCTAAACTATCCCTAGGGAGCAGAATTAACATTTATTGGTGAGTAATACATTTTTCACATGCATTATGAAAAGTTACAGATAGCTGATACTTCTTTCAAAACACATGAACAATTATAGATATTTAAACAACCAGATAGCCAATCGTTTTATGAACAACACTTATTACTCACAGTGGAAAACATCACAAAATGTACTGAAGAACATTCAACAAGAACATAGGTTCAGGAAGTCAAACACTCTCACAGTTAATGAAACACAGTCGAAAATGAAATAGTTCCCCTTCAACATTTGTTCATTTAATCACATTGATACATTCCACATTTCGCTTTCTCCAGCAGGCAAAATTTGCAGTTTCTGATTGTAAAATGAAATAGTTCCTCTTACAAGCAAAATGGTTTACAAGTTCTTCCAGGGAAAAAGTCCCTGTAACCTCTAACTTTTCAGTATTTAAACAAAACAATAAATTGTTTAGGTTTCCCCCCAACGCATGACCTTTTGGTCTCCCCCGCATTTCCTATCCCTCTCTCCATTTTCTTCGCTTGTTCATGGTTAATTGAGTAACTGCTGGACCTTTCAGATCCGCGTTTTTTGTTGCTTTCGACTCTGTATCCTCTTTCTCTTTGTATTCCTTTTGACCTTGCCGGTTCGATTTGATCAAGCCATGTCTTAACACCTGGTCGCCCCAATAGTCCATTGAATTATACCTGCAATCAATTAACGTGTATCATTCGTTGGAAGGGCGTTTTAAATATAAAAATAAAACACATGAAACGGCCAATCCACAAGAAAAGGACCAGGTGCATTCCTTTAGGCGGGGAAGTTATAAATCGGTAGTCGCAAGGCTTTGGCATCGGACGCTAAAAGGCTTTCCTAGCCGCAACAGTGGAAAAGACACGGGCTAAAGTCACGCGAAACATGGGCGGGAGAGGCTTAACTGAAAGTCGGACGGCTTTACACTTCGAGAGCTAAATTATTTTGAGAGCCACAATAGTGGAAGGGAGGGCTCAAAGGACAAACAACTTTAATCGGAGGTCGGATGGCTTTCATATTTCAGATGCTAAAGGACTTTCTCAGCTGCAACGGCGGAAGAGAGAAGGCCGAAGACACGCGACATGGGCGGGCAAACTTTAGATCAAAAATCGACCAGGTTTGAATATCGGAAGACAAATGGCTTCCCCATCCGCGACGGCGGAAGAGAAACAGCTCCAGGTCCGAGGCTAAACAGGAAAACGTACGTCGACAAGCGGATCGCTTTAAGCTTCGAATGGCTGAGCGATTTGGGATCCGCAACAGCGGAAGAGAAACAAGTTATCAGCCATCGATTTAACATAAGATGACGCCCAGTTGACCAAAACAATAAGTGTTCAAACATCTTCAAGCATCGGCAAAGGTTAAACATCGCTCTGCCTCTGAAGCAGCAGCCTTAAAGAACAAAAGATTGACTTATCCTCGGCTAGCAAGCTAAATTCACGTCCGCGACCCAGTATGAAAAACAAACATAGCAATTTAAACAGGATGACAATCAATCTTCAAAATTTCTTGAAAAGACAGCATGCCCAAAAACTCCAGAGATCAATAATAATGCTAAAACATAAGGAGGGGCCCAAAATTTAAAAAAAATTGGGGATAATTGTTGCAGCTGCAACAGGTTGTTGGATCAAAAAATTTCTCATGAGGGAATCATTTTTTAACGATCCTACCCTAATTTCTTGAACTTCCTTTAGAGCATCCCTAATGAAAGGAACATTCGATTGGATAGCAGTTTCAAGCATGTAGTAATCTAATTAGTTGATCATGACAATCTTCCCCCAATGAGGGAACCAAATCACTTGGGACTCTGAAGTCACTATAGCTATCATCGTGTGTATCCAACTACGTCCTAATAGAAAATTGTAATATATAGGTACATTTAGTACCTCAACATATATTGTGATTTTTTTGCCACCCCATTCAATAGGGAAGGATACAATGATTTTGTGAGGAGAGAACGAATGTCTATAAAATTATTTTCGTACAGTATGGGATTGAACTAAGGTGGGTGATCCTAATGCTTGCCAACATTTAAATGACATGAAACAAGTTGAGGTCCCTTCATCAACTATGGTTTGAAATATATTATTTCCATGAGGTGTTACTTTAATCTGAAAATAAAATTTGGAATGGATCCTACAGGTTGATTGGTCTAAGTCTAATGTGATCAATACTGCATCAGATGGATCAACAACTCTAGTTGAAGACAATATCTCCTTTCTTTGTGCAAGACAATATTGCAATACCTCCATGGCGGACATGGAACATGGTGTTGTTGATGCCTAGAAAATCCCAGGTACCGACAGTAGGGATTATCCCAAATAACCATTCCCAATTAGATCATTTATCGTTTGGTGTGGGGAATCTGTCTGGTTACCGTCCTGGCTACTGTAGAATTAAATGAGAGTTCAAATATTATTTTACTGGTTGTGGCCCGGTCCACCATTTATGTGTGTGTGTGTGTGTGTGTGTGTTTTAGGAATGATATGCAAGCGCCTAGATTAAATGCAAGTGACCAGAGAACAAAGGCCTCACAATGTGATGCATAGGTTCTTACCTCTCGTCTTATCCCCTTTGTTCCTAAATCACCGAAAGAAAAGAACAATCAATCTAATCTAATCTATCTAACCTATCCCCAGGGAGCAAGATTATTATTTGTATGAGTAATGTACTGTATTTTATGCACAAAGAATTTTACAGATAGCTGATATAATTCATAATACATGAACACAACAGAAAATATAACATAGAGATAGCTCATTGTTGTTAAATGATTCACTACTCATTTACTGCATAAGATTCATAACATGGAAGTGAACCATTCACACATAGAAAAATTTCAACAGTTAGAACGAGCTCACAGATTTGTATAGTAAGCTAAAACTTAAATAGTTCTTTATTCAACAATCTACACAGCATGCATTTGAAACTTAGGCAGCCCCTTCTCCAACAAAACTTCGGTCCTCTTTAGAAAATTCCCTCTCCTATTTGACTCTACCTATATTTATACGTTTCAAATATCACTTTTGGTCTCCCTGCCCTTTTGGCTTCCTCAAATTTCGGTTACAAAAATGTTTGTCTTCTAGCATGTTTACTAATAACATAGGATAAATACAAAATATTACAATTACATTTCCAAGTGCAGGTGCAGATGGGACAAAACCACCCAAGTGGGCCCAGTCAACTCATTTATGGATTTTTTCCATGCCATAGCACCTGAAGCAATGATTCCAAAATCTATTGGTTCTAAGAATCTAACTGTGACCTCATGCTTGGAAAGCTGAGTCTTTATATCAGCCATCCTTGCTGGAATAAATCGAAGCAAATATTCCAAAAGGCAATTACTTACTGCAGCTTGATAAATCACACCTATTATTACCTTTTCATTTAAGCTTTTAATCAGTTGTATTCCAAGTTCATCCTCCTGTAGCCTATCATGCAAGTGTTTCAAGTGTTCTTCATGGGCTGGAAACTCCTGTAGCCTTTTTGCGGACGATGGCTGGCATTTATTATGAGTTGTAAGCACCTTCTTATAAAATTCCCTGCATTTGTCTGATGTCCTATCGAATGCCTCTATGTTATCAGGAATATTGCACCTTCTACAGACAGAAGTTGTTCCTCTGGTCTGAATGGTTCAGATCTAGAACAAATGAATCACAACTAGGTCGAAATACTTTCCCTAGAAGCTATAGATGTCTGGAATAAGATCTCTAATGGAAGACCTGCATAAACACATCAAACACATAATAACATCAAAGATGTGAGAAAACTATCCATAGATCTATATCAGTGACTAAGGAATCTGATAATACACATGTGATATTATAACACAATAGATATATGGGAAAGGAACCAACTTTGCATTAATAGATGAAATGAAATAGTTTACAACCCTTTTCCTTAGTGTCGATGCACTTCTTCACAAGACTAACATCTCATCCTCGATAACTCCAACTTGCTCCTCTATGCTCTCTGATGGATTAGTCCAGGATGTTAATTCAATAGCATAACTTTAATCTTTTCTTCGCTCCTCAACCATGGAGTATGAGCTTGACTTTATAGGGCTCAAAGGGATAGGAATGGTTGATAAATAGAGGGGTGAGGTGGCCATGAGATCCCCAAAACATGGATCTCGAGCTTAACTGACCCGGGTGAGTAGGGATAAGGCTAGCCACGAAGATTTTGTTCTAGAAGCTTCGTGAAACCTCCTCTTTTTCACCTTTTACCAAGGGCACTGCTTATACTTCGTTATGACACAGCGGTGCAAGGTGAGAACCACACCAAAAACAAAGGTGAAAGGCGGTGGCACCTCCTGTCTTCCACATAACTCAGGCGATGTTGTATAAGGTACCTCTTATAAGCTTAAGGGTGAGAGAGGTGCTGGATTTTTTATATGTAGGATCAACATCTGGAGCACTGTTTTCACTTCAAGTTTGGGATTGAGGGAAAATAAAGGTGATAGAGATATTATCACATGCTAGTGACAGGATTTGGGTATAACACTCTATCAGTCTCTCAGCAGCTCTGTTACTAAAATTCATGAGATCATACTCGAGCTGCAACCTCTCTGGATTCTTTACTGGTGCGTTTTCTGGAGGCTCTTGATTTGTCTCCAACCATGTCAGTTGTCCTTGTATGGTCTCTGCAATTTCATGGGCCTTATCTGTGAATCCAGTAGCTATGAATGAGATATCTTCCCGTCTAGCTTCTTCGTGCTTAATTTTGAAGACCTCTTCTACGAGCGTAACTTGTACTCGATATATTTTACCCCTAAGTAGGAGGGCATGCTCTTTCAGAGGTGTTATATCCATCTTTCGTTCATTGGATGCCTTCAACAATACTTCCAAGGAACTATTTTGGGCTTCCAGTTTCATGATTTGGGATTTATACTACTCTGCTTGTTGATCAACTGTGTATTTCCGTGCTTCCATCTCTGGACACTTGCTCTCTAATTTATTATTCTCCCTATCAAGGGTCATGTTTGATAAATTCAACGTATCTCATTCTTCTCCTAGCATTTGGTAGTCCTGTTGAAGCCTCTCATAGTCTGAAAGAGTGGCTTCATATTTTCTCTTTGACTCCTAGCCCACTATTTCCTCCTTTCTTAAGACCTCCTTCATCTCTGCCATTTCACCCTTATACTAATCAAGGGTTTCTGTAAGTTTACTAATATTATGGGAATTTGTGTGTGCAGTTGCAATAACCATGGAGGCCATTTGTTTCAGGTCTTCCTCTACATCTTTGACGACCGTCTTCTCGGTCACTGTGGTGATCTCGGGTTGGATTCTCATCTTCAAGGCCTTCTTTGTTCTCCACACAATTGACTTCCTTTTGGGATCAAAAAATACATTTTCCAGGCATGCAACTTCGTGATGTTTGGACGAGGTAAATGGCACCAACCACAATTCAACCATAGGGAGATGTCCTCCCGTAAGTATACTACCTGAAGTGGAAGGGAGGTTCTCAATGCTATCATGGGCATGATCGTGTCCCTGATTTTCGTTATCTAGCTCTTTCTGGTATTTCTTCCTTTGTTCTTCTGTCACCTCTCCCTAGTTTTGTGCTTGTTGCTCTGGATTTTGAGCTTCTTGAGCTATTGATCTTTCCAACTATGCAATCTTCTTTTTGATAGCTTCTTCTTTCTTTATTTTTTCTTCTTCCTGCTCCTTTCTAGAAGCTTCTTCTTTCTCTTTTATGGAAGCATCTTGTTCCTCCTTTTCACGTTAGGCCTCTTCAGCTAAAAGTTTTCTTACACCTTCTTCTAGTCTACGGGCAGTCTCATCTTTTGCTTTTCTTGTAGCATGTTCCTCTTGTCCCTTTGGTTATGGATTTTTTTGCTACTACCTTTAACAATAGCTATTGTGGTCTTCCTTTTAAGTTGCTTGTTCAAGGTGGTGATGTTGCAAACATTCCTATACACTTCTTCATCATTGTCCACATGATCGGCATATTCAAAATTTAGCTTGAGGAGTGCTCGATGGGCTGCAACCTTGCCTTGGGAATCATTCTGGTGAAAGCTCTTCTCACCAAAATGGAATATTTCTAGTTACTTAACGAACTTAGGAGCACTCTTGACTTTAGAGAACTTATAACTCTCCATAGAGAAAGGTAGTGGGGGAAATACAAATTTTTTCAGATCGAACAAATGACTTCCAAAGCCATCCAAAAAAAGTTGTCTCACAGCCTCCTTATGAAATATGTAATCTATGGTGTACTTTGGAAGCAATGAGGGTGCTCTGGTTCCCTTGTACATCATCAGGTATGTACCTTCTTCAGAGAAGAATTAATCCCCAAACTCTTTGATTGATTCCAAAGCACCTTCAGATACGCACTTACATTCCTCCAGGAAAACTAGTTGGTACAGAGGCATTAGGATCTCTTCACAGATTAGTAGGTAATGAATATGGTATTTGTGGGCCCACAGTATCTAATACATTGTGTAAATAAGAGATTTTCCTCCTTTCCACTAGCAGTTGAGTCTCTCAAATGGGTGGAAGCAAAGTATGGCGTCAACAAAAAAATATCCCATATAGAATTTGGATTTTCGTTGGTCAAACCTTCTTTGGCTGTAGTGATGGAGATAGATAGGTTATTGGATACTATGTCAGCTGAACTGAAAACTGTCCCTTTCATGGCTACATATTAAATTAGTGGGATCCATCCACACTTATAATATATCTTGTCGGCTCTGCCGAAAATCCTACTCGGCATTAGTACTACCATTCTGTATGGGGTACGTAGATGAGAAATTTTGTACTCCCCAGATTGTTTATTCCTGAAAGTCTTACCTTCAGCTACCATCATCTTTGTTGTAGCTATGTAATCAAACTTTAACCCCTTTACCTAGTCAGTGGTCATGCTAATTTCTGACGATGGCAGACTGTATGCTTTTGCTATAAATCCAGGTGTGAAGGATGCAAATCCTTTATTTTCCACGTTTTTCATGATCATACCTATTGCATCCACTTTGGAGAAAATCCAACCGATAACCTCTGCACAGGGAAACATCTCCAATCTAGTGGATACCTTGGTAATTCCAGATATCAGTATGTTATCGTATAAGTCTAGGTCCTCCAACCCTACCTCTGGAACCTTCTTTTCCACCAGCATGTGCTGTATTTGACCCCATTTGAACTCAGGTTCATCCCCAGTGACTGAATTTGTATATTCATATATTATTTCCACCCTAGGTATGCGTGAAATTTATGCATCTAAATCAGAGTCTACGATCTTGGCCTTCTTTTTTCCCTTCTTCATCATCTTGTCTTGTACAAGCTGTAAGTGCAATAATACAAAAAATGTATTAGCATTTTCATCATTAAACAAACTCATGCATTTCAGAAAAAAATAGTGCTCATGACATCAAAACATTAACACATTGGGAAAACCATGTTTTTTACAACATTCTCCTTGCCCATCAAAACCAGAAAACCGCACCACAACTTAGTGAGACCCAACTCTCGTAAACACAACCCTTTAAACCAAGCGAGCTTTAGCTAGGGCATACTCTTCGTTCTAACACCCAGAAAATGATCAAAACCTGAACTACACCCTCGCTATTGGTCTCAAAAACCTCTACAATCCTGCAGGTAGCACGGCGATGATGCCCTAGGTTCGACCTCCAGGATCAAAATCCCTCAGTGAGGAGATACGGCATGAAATACAAACCCTAATAGGCTTGCTTGAATGAAGCAAAACACATCCTCCACAACCGCACAGGGGCGAGAACAAGTTCAAACCCATGCTAATGAAAAGCTTGGGCCTCTAGGGATTCATCATTGGCTGCCAAACTCGCGGGCAAAATGCCTCAGAATGAAAATGGAGAAACTCCATAGGAGCAGGTGAGGCGGCCATGGAAAGGTCAAGAGTTCTAAACGAAATATTCTAAACCTAAAGGCAAGGACGAATCCCTTTTAACCGAAACGACCAACTCCCAAACCCGAGCACAGCGTATCAAAAACCAACAGGTTGCATTTCAAGATAAACCACCAATCAAAAAGAAGGTAAACATAAACCTAGCTGGCAGGCAAAAATATTGACAATAGATGTGGATCCCTGATCCATCACGCCACATGAGCCCCAGATGGCAGTTTCACCAAATTACAATGGACGCCCAAATGGGATTAAATCGTGATTTACAACTCTAATGCTCACAGTCAATCTAAAAATGGTAAAAACCCCTTTCATCGGCGTATAAATATATGGAAATTGGTAAAATCTAATTAGGGTGGTAGGTAAGCCTTCAAAACCTGACGCGCGAGGTCAAAATGGCGTTAGCACCAAACATAGTGCATCAGACGACCAAAATAAGTCAAGATGAAAAGCAGCCTGCTAACGATGGCTCACTTCCTAGAAAGAGACCCTATTTAAGTGGCGGCCTCGGCAGACTGATGGCATCGAATGAGAAACCCTAGAAGGAAGCCGCCATAGCGGCTTAAAGATGACCAATCTTTCGATGAAGCGGGCCCGATGAGAATAGGGTAGTTTAAAAGGAAAACCTTCCGTCGTTGCGACAGGAAACAAAAAATCTGTCCAATGAAGCGGGGCACAAGAATCGGAACAAGTTCTGACTTTCAACACAAAATTTCACCCGCCATAGCAGCCCAATATCTAGAGAGCTATTGATGCATCGGCAAGCAAAGAGCTGCTCTGCACCCTATACAAAATACATCCATCGTAGCGGCTTGAAAAACTGAATCCATCCATTGTTGCGGCTAAATTCTTGGAAAAGATTCCGTCATGGCGGCTTCAATAAAACAAACAAAGCACAACAAAAACCTAAACGTTGTAGCGGCTCCAACTTGTAATGTCACCCACCATAGCAGGTTAAAAATGAAGAATCATCCGCTCTGATGGATCAAAATATCTTTTATGCCTTAGAGTAAAAACCAAATTCCTAACTTCCCCATGAAGAAAATAAGTCATGAATACTGGACTTCAGAACTCAAAAAATGTCTAGTAGCAAAAACTAAAACTTTAAAGGGGGGTCCTAAAAAAATGCAAATTTTTTTGGGGTAATAGTTGCAGCAACAACAATTGTAGACTGGCTGATGAACACAGATCTATGGAAAAAATATCTTTTAAAACCAGAAACTGCTTCAAGGTATGTTGTTAGACCAACTCATCCCAAAGTTTAAGATTTATTTCAGATGTCCAGACATTTCTAGGGATGTAATATTTAGAACTTTAACATTGATTATAGTCCACTAAGATAGGGTAACCATGTTTTTCAAAGTCTCGATAATTCTTCTGAGGCCAAGATATGGGGTTCATTTACCTCTTCATTCGGTTGCTTATAGCTAAGACACCACAGTATCGTAACAGAGTATGGACAGACACATTGGTTTGTTCCTCATTCCCATGCCTTTTGTATTATTTTGATGCTTTTAGACTTTTGTTGTTTTGAGTCTTCCTGACTTGCTCCTTTTATTTGAAACTTGGTTTAGGTTCTTCCATCCATAGTGTCCTTTTGTGTGAGAGATAATTTGTTTTCAGCTCACGGACGTAGAAGAACCTCTGAGCAATCTCATCATCTTACTGATTTTATTTAGTCTATCTTTTGATGTACGCTTTCTTTCTGGGAAATTTTGACTCTTTTAAGCCTTTTGGCTTTTATTTTTGGCATGGGATCATTTAAATACCATATACCTATCCAACCTTCTTCCTTTCTGTGGGTCCATTGTTGTTAGCTTCCTAGGACAGATTTAACGTGAAGTGAATGGGACCCCAAAAGAGTATTCTAGACTCTTCCTACCTTAGTTATTTATCAGGGTTTCAAACAGGACTTCAATGTGTTCATAAGATAACCTCCCTTCAAATAGTCTATCAAATTAAAGAATCTCATCATGATACCTTTTTGATATAGGTAAAACCAATAAGCAGCTTTTTGGTCAAAAAATATTTGTAGTTTGTCCAAATTCCAATGTCCCCCAAATGCCAAAAGTTGTGCTGGCTTATTTGAAAACTGAAATAAAGCAAATAAAATAAAATGAACTAAATCAATTGCAAATAAATCAAAGCAAACCTAACTAAAGCAAAACTATGAAAAAATTGAAGCAAAACAAAAGGTTTATTTATGTACAGAAAACATCAAAATCATTAAGTACAAGAAAGTTTGAGAACCAAACCATTGAAAGACAGATTCTCTTCCCACCCCTGTAAATCTTGTAACTTGTATGTCGAGGGGACTAGCTTTTTTGCAATTTGAAATGGGCCTATCCATAGATGTTGAAACTTAGTGTGCTTGCCCATTTTGTCATGCGGGTGATCCCACTTCAAAACCAAATCTCCTTCTTCGAACTCTTTATTCTCGGACTTGTGCTTCTCAAACCATCTTTTCACAATCTCTTGTTGATGTTTAAACCTTTCCTTAGACTTAGATCTAGACTCTTCTAATTTCAGCAAAGTATTGATTCGGGCTTGTAAAACCTCACTGTTAGATCCTCTAGAGGCTTGGGCTAACTGAGAGCAAGGAAAAAAATGTTAGGGGGCAAGATAGCTTCCTTTCCATAAACTAACGTATAGGGTGACACACCTAAGGAGTTCTTGGGTGTCACTTGATCAGCCCAAAGTGCATTAGGAAGAGCTATATGCCAGCTTCTTTGGTTTTCTATGATAGTCTTCTTTAAATTCTAATGAGATTCTTATTAGTTGATTCAGCTAATCTGTTACCTTGTGCATAATAGTTAGCAGAATAATGTAACTTTATGCCTTTCTCATTAGCAAATGCAGTAAGTTTAATTGATGAAAGATAAGATGCATTATTAAAAACCAGGGAAATTGGAACCCCAAACTTGGTCAAAATATGGTCTTGTAAGAACTCTATGACTGCATCTTCGTTTACTTTTTGTAACGAGACCGCTTCCATCCATCTGGTAAAATAATCCGTGGCCGTGAGGATGTACTTGTTTTGCAATGAAGAGTTTGGATTTATTTCTCCAATAATACCAATTCCCCATTGCTCGAATGGTTCAAAAATAATAACTGGTTGTAATCGCCCAATTGCCTTTCCACCTCTCCTTTGGCATGTATCACACTTCCTTACGTAGGTGTCAGCGTCTTTATTCAAAGTCGGACAATAGTATCCAACCCTTAGAATCTTGTGTGTTGTAGTGTCTCCTGAAAAATGACCTTCAGCAGGGCCATCATGCAATTCCTTAATGACTTTGGTTGCGTCTTCTCGTTCCAGATATCTGAGAAAAACTCTGTCATAGTTTTTTTTTTCTGAAAAGAACTCCATCAATTATCTGATATGATGCTGACTTCAAACGCAATGCTCTTTTTTGTTTGGAATTCTAGTGTTCAGGAAAATACCCTTGTTGAAGATAGTGCACCAGTTTTCTGTACCAGGATTCTCGAGTTGTAAATATAGGACACACGTCAATCATGTGTAATTCAGCCTCATTCTCCCAATCATCTTAATTGTCTTGGCTCTCAGCTATTAGTTTGCAAAGTCCTTGTCCTTTGATGATGGTTGTTGGTTTAAATTCCAAGTCATATTCCTACAAGGCTGTCACCCAATTTCCTCTTCTCTCTCGTAACTCTTTTTGCATGAAAAGAGTCTGGACTACTAGGTTTGGAACAATTACTTTGGTTCTGTTCTTGAGTATGTATGGCCTGAATTGTTTTACCGCCTTAAGAAATACATATGCTTGTTTATCAATTGTAGGGTAATTCAACTCAGCACCTTGTAAGCCAGCGCTCATGAATTATATGGGGTACTCATCTCCCCCTTCTTCCTTCTACGTAAGCACTACTACTAGCGAGTTATCTAAAGCAAAAGTGAATAAAATGAAATCCTTCTCAAAATCAGGACTTTTGAGGGAAGGTGCATGAGCTATTGCTGCTTTGATTTTGTTTGAATGCACCTTTCTCTAAGTCATTCCATTTAAATTGAGCACTTTGCTTAACCATCTGTTTCAAAGGTTTAACTATTTGAGAACAATCGGGCACAAACCTTCGCACAAAATTGATTGTCCCCATGAAATATTGCATGCCTTTCTTATTATGGGGTAAATGCTATAGCTTTAATCCTCTACGGGTCTATGGAGATCCCCCTATTAGAAATTACATGACCCAAAATCTTTCCTTCTAATACAGCGAAAACACATTTCTTCGGATTTAGAGAAATGCCATATTTCCGACATCGATCGAAAATTTACTTTAGATGAAAAATATGTTCTTCTCTCCTCTTGGAGAAAACTGTGACATCATCGAAATAAACAACCACATTGTGGCCAATTAAACCGTGGAAAACTACATCCATCCCCCTTTGGAATGTTGCTCCAGCATTAATAAGACCAAAAGGCATTCTTCTGTACGCAAAAGTCCCCCATTTAGTTCTAAAAGTGGTCTTCAGTTGATCTTGTTATGCTACCAACACTTGGTTGTAGCTTGAAAATCTGTTTCGCAGAGAGAACAACTCAGAGCCTGAAACCATCTGTAATATCTGCTCCATGGGCGGGACTGGGTAGTTATCTTTATCCGTGGCATGATTTAAATTCCTGAAATTTGCACAAAGTCTAATTTCACCCAGACTTATTTCTCAGTGGTACCAAATTTGCAACCCACTCTGAGTGTCTTACTCTAAATATAATCTTGGTATCAAGGAGCTTCTTTACTTCATTTTGAATCAGGGGTTCTAATTTAGGATGCATCTTCCTTAAGGGTTGCTGAAATGGTTTGACTCCCGCTTTAATTGGGACTACATGTTGTATAATGCGGGTGACGTAAGTATTAATATATTCATATTTTCAAGCAAAGACATCCTTATATTGTTTAAACAAGCTAATGAACTTGCTTCTTTCCCCTGGTGAGCAGCACTTTCCCAAGTTTACATATTTGGGTTTCACTTCCGACCCCAGAATCACCAGCTCAAATTGCATGGACGAACTGTGCATTTTGACATTTATTGGTCTTCTGAACTTGTTATTCAGATCAAACATTCCTTCCAAAGTTCTAACCCCTTTGGGTATGAAGTTCCCATTTTGGAAATTTGTTTGATGTTCCTCGTCATCAATTACAGACACTTTGAAATTATCATCATTCATTAGAAACTCTAGGATTTTTGGATTGTCATCGAACACTCTCAGATTAGTGATGTTTTCTGGTACAGTAGGCCTGTAAATCAATTCAATTGTACATCTATTATTATTTAGAACAAGCCTTGCAGTTGAAGTAGCTAACAAGTCAGCTACTGTATTTTTCAACCTAGGAATTGAATTAATATTAAATGCATCAAAAAAATTTAGGAGGTCCCAAACTTCGCTTTGATAACCTTTTAAATGCGGTGACAAACAATTAATTATATTCGCACCTGTTTAAGGATAATTTCATAATCACCATAAACCTTTAAATTTTTTACTTTGAACTCAATTTCCTTCTTTAAGCCATGTGTTGAGCATATAGTTGTCATTGATGTCAAAGGTGTTCACAAATGACAAAGGAATAACCAGTGGATATGATGGTAGGACAAACTTAGTGAAAGACATAAGGAATATGATGGCATAGTTGAGAATGTGGCATGACACATATGATCACATGGAGTATGATGGTGTCCTAATGATTATGAAATACTAAGGTAGTGATGGCAAAGTTGTTTATGAAGTAAAAAGCATAAGAAAAAGATACCATGGCAAATTTAATGCAACATAAGTCAAAGTAAAGACAAAATGGCACCATGATGAGCTGGCATAGTTATCTGCATGAGATCCGATGACTGAGGATCCGTTTTTGTATAATCCGCAAAAACAGAATGCAAATCCACATTAGTCCTGGAATGGACGGTTAGGGAGCGACCTGCATTAGATCTGACGGTGAAGATCAAGTTTACATAAATTAGGTGGGAAGGATAAATACTCCGAAAAGATCAATATTGGACGGTAGGAATTGATCCCACACCAGATCCGACAGTTAGTAAGCATCCCATAAAATATAGGTGAAAAATCCAAAGTTCCGCAAAATATCAAGATCGGACGGTCAGGGATAAATCCGCAAGGAAATCAACGGTCCAGGAAAATGTGAAAACAAAGTTACGGAAAGGAAATTGAGGAACTCCAAAATCGGAGTGTGATTCTGCATTCCGCAATCCACATGCGAATAGAAATTTGCGGGGAGGTAACTTTGAAAAGTTAGTCGGGCATCCCGCATCCTGCATCACACAATCTGGAAAGATCAGACAGCTAAGATTAGTTCTGCTAAAGCAGATCGATGGTGCGGAAAGGAACATGTGGAAATAAAGTTGTGCGGAGGAAAATCTAGAAAGTTGGTCGGGCATCCCTCATCCTGCATCCAGCAATCTGGAAAGATCGGACGGTTGAGATTAGTTCTGCTAAAGCAAATCGACAGTGTGGAAAGGAACTTGTGGAAAGAAGCTTGCGGAAAGGAGCGTGCGGAAAGGAGTTTGCGAAAAGGAAAAAATGGACAGTCGACATCCCGCATCCCGCAAAATAGAAGATAAATGATCAGGAAAATGCCCGACGAAGATCAATGGTGGGGATTCGTTGATGAGGAAACCGTATTGGGGAAATACGAATTCAAGAAGAAATATGTAGACTAGATCAATGTTCCAAAGAGATTCAAATATAAGATCAACGATCCGGATTGTATCTAGAGAAGGAGAGTGCAGAAACACCATATGACAATAAATAGGGCTGCGGAAACAAATTCTGAGCCGTGGGAAGAACGAAACGTTTCCATTGCTGACGAAGATGCAATGATTGAGCAGTTGGATGATGATTCGGTGTGTCTATAAATAAAGATTCATGATCCAAAACGAAAGTCCACAGCAATGAAGAGTTGCATTGATACGAAGTAAGTATAGGGTATTTAAATGAATGATTATATAAAGAATTAGTTGTCTCTGTCAGTAACTTTGATAGAGTCCAAAGTGAATAGTTTATAGTTATTCCAAAAGTCTGAGAAAATCATATTAGGGTGGCAGGGTGGTGCTAGGGCAGGCCACAGTTCTACATGATGTCGAAGCCTCCTTTCCAGTCGTAGCTAGAGAACATGGTGTCATAGAATCCTTGTCTATAGAAGCAGGAAAAAAAAACATAGGGGTGTTGCAGCATCCTAGTCGTAGTTGCAAGAAAAACCTAGGGTGTGATTTGCATCCTTTCTGTAGTAGTAAATAAACAATTTTGTAAAATTCAAATTATTAATGAGTTTGTGTTGGTGTTTTTCTCTTTGAGGTTTCCACGATATAATCTGTGTCTTAATTTTGATTCCTGTGTGTTTTAATTGAAAAAGGGTCAATACTAATTCACCCCCCCCCTCTCAGTATTGTGGGATAAACCAACAATTGGTATCATAGTCGATTCCTTCTCAACAATTTAACCACTGAAAGGAAGATCCCATTCAATAAACACAATGTATCAGCAAGAAGGATTGTCCACTAACAAACCTCCACTATTTACCGGAGATAATTATGCGTATTGGAGTGTTAGAATGAGGTGTTATCTGATGTCCTTGGGATGGAAATTTTGGGCAGCAACTGAAAAATAACTTAACATTGGAAACCAATACCCTACAGACACAGTTGAACTAGGAGAATATGAGGGCAATGCCAAAGATCTAAATGCAATCTTAAATGGTTTAACATAATCGGTATTTACTAAAGTTATGCAATGCACATCTGCCAAACAAGCGTGGGACAAGTTGAAAATAATCTATGAAGGAGAATCCAAGGTCAAAGAATCCAAACTTCAAATATATAAAGGTCAATTTGAAAGTCTTAACATGAAAGAAGAAGAGAATATTGGTGAACACCTTCTTCGTGTAGATGAATTTGTTAATGTGATCAGAGGGCTTGGAGGAAAATTAAAAGAAAAGGAAGTGGTAAGCAAAGTACTAAGAACATTACCAATGAGGTATAACCCAAAATTATCCACCTTAGAAGAATGAGATTATCTTAAAAACAAAACAATGGATGAGCTACATGGAATTCTCACTGCGTAAGAAATGAGAACAAGACAAAATGGAACTTCAAGAAAGGAAGCAGCTTTTAAAGCCACCTTAAAAAATCAATCAGAAAACCTAAATGATGAGGAAGCTCTTTACATCAGTAAACTTGAGAGAGGGACTAGAAAATATGAGGGAAAACTACCTTTAAAGTGCTCTAATTGTTGAAGGATTGGACATTTTGCCTCTAAGTGCACCTACACTAAACAAGATCAGAATGAAGAAAAGGAAACTTCAAAATTCAAAAGGGGTAAACCAAGAAACAAGAAAAAACCCTTTGGGAACAAGAAAATTGTTTACACCATGGAAGACAGTGAAGATTCAGCTGAAAGTGAAATTGAAGAAACTGAAGTTTTATTTATGGGTCTAGACACTCAAGCCTCAAATACTGACTCAGATGTAGAAGGTTAAGTAGACCTAAGAGTTGAAATTGTTAGCACCCTTAAAGAACTTGAGAAATGTAGGAAGAAGAGCAAACAGTCAAATCTTATCATCAGCCAATTGGATGCTCATCTTCTAGAAGCCAAAAAGGTTGTGGAGGACCTAAACCTACAACTAAAATAAAGAATACAGGAGTCTGAAAAACTTGAAAAAGAGATCATGCAATTCAAGAGAAATCTTGATGAAGGATCTATCAAATCAAAGTTTGAGAACAGCTCAAGGATTCTAGATGAAATTCTGAGTAGCCAAAGACCATTAAGTGATAAGTCCAGTTTGGGGTTCGTTAAATAAAAGAAGCCAAAGAGTTTTCATGTCATTAATCACGAAGGAAGTAAGAAAAGCTATGATGAAGTACTAAAGACTCCAGCTAAAAAGAAGGAAGCAAGAAAACAGGCTCAATCTCTCAGGATAAAAATGGAAATAATATAGCACCCAAGAGACCAAATAGATATTTACAGATATTCTTAGGTTACTTCTATTTGTGTCATAGTTTTGGTCATAAATATTTACATTACAGAATTGGAAGAAAAGATTTTGAATGCAAGAAAAAGTCGTCAAATGATAAGTCGAAGGGCGGTAAGAATATTTTTACACTACTCCAACGATATGACATAGAATGTTATAAATTTAATAACCATGGACATATAGCGAGAGATTGTAAACTAAAGGCTTCTATAAATAATACTGTTACAACCAAATCTCAGAACATGAAACAAAAGAAGTATTGGAGAGAAAAAGAAGATAAGGAAAGTTCCATGATTGCTTTATGTGCAACTGAAAGCCAAAAATTATGGCACTTGGATAGTGGTTGTTCAAAACATATGACCGATGACCCAAGAAAATTCATTACAATAAAGGAAAATAAGGGAAAAGTCACTTTTGGAGATAGTTTGTCCTCCAAAATAATTAGCAAAGGAATAGTTGTTGTTAACAGCAAGATCAAAGAAGAAAATGTTTTGCTAGTTGAAAACCTCAAACCTAATCTTATCAGTGTAAGTCAAACATGCGACCAAGGACACATTTGTATCTTTGACTCAGAAAAATGTGAAATCAAGAATAAGAAATCAGGAAAGGTTGTTGGCATTGCTATGAGAAATACAAACAATGTATACATCTTGGAAAATGAAAACCAAAGTTACTTAAGTATGGTAGATGAAAGTTGGTTATGGCATAGAAGGTTGGGACATTTCAGTTTTGACAATATTTCAAAATAAGAATGAAGGAAGTTATAATAGATCTACCTAAAATTATAGTTCCTCTAAACTTGATATGTAGACACTGTCAGAATGGGAAGCAAACCAGAGCAAATTTTAAAATGAAAGAGCATATGACCTCACACCCTATGGAAATAATACACACAGATATTTGTGGACCAACCAGAACTAAAATTCTTCAAGGAGATCACTATTTCATGTTGCTCATAGATGATTACACAAGGATGACCCGGGTGGCATTCCTCAGAGAAATGCAGAACTGTGGCATTTCCCACATTCTTTTCACGATTCTCCATCTTTAATTTTCTACAGTAACCCTTCTGCACCATCAATTTTTCATGGAATTCTTTCTGATCGTTGATCTTCCAGATCGTAGGATGTGGAATGCAGAACTGTGGCATTCCCACATTATTTTCACGATTCTCCGCCTTCCTCTTTTTTCCTTCCTCTTTTCTCCTTCTGCTTTCCGCCTTCCGGACTTCGGTTTGTGGAAACCCATATTATCCTAGAATTTGATCTTTTGTTTTCCGCTTTTCTTATGTGGAACTCTTCTTGACCTTAAATATTCTACGGATCTAATCTCGACCATCGATCTATACTCTTTTTCAGAACTTCACCTTTTCTGCATGTTATTTGCAGAACTGATCGTTAACCATCGGATCTCTTGCAGGATGTTTCCTGACCATCGATTTTAGATCGAATGCGAATCTCACCATGACTTTCTGGATCTGCATGATTTCTTTGTGGAAATCCTCTACGACCGTTTCTAACAATTTTGAATATTTATACACATAGAGAATTTCATCATGTTGTTGATTATAAAGAATTTATAAACACTCTCGCAGATATAGTTTCTTTGTTCTTCGATTGTTACATAGATTCTATCTCCTGCTCATTTCACTCTTCTATACTTCCACTCTCCATTTGTCTAACCAGCTTTGTCATTCATACTGCATCTCCACTTCCGCTCGACCTTTGTTCTTTGTTTCATTAACCAAGAATTTCATCATGTTGCTTTATCATCCATGTCCATTTCATCCATTTCATTTGTCATTAATGAACTCTTATGACATCATCATTAGGACACCATCATATGCCATATCATCATATATGCCATACCACATCCTCAACTATGCCATTTCATCATTCATACCATATCATCACTATCTTTGTCTTTCCTTTGACTTATACTAAGTTCACCTTTTGGCTTTCCTTTGTCTTTCACTGAGTTCACTCTGTCATCATGTCCTTTGCTTATCCTTTGTCATTCATGAACTACTTTGCATCAATGACAACTATAATCCATATTGCCAACATGAATAACCAGTAGATATGGTAGCAGGATGTTGAAATATTGTAACTTCAAAGAATATTCTATATGTATCTTTTGTAGTCCCCAATGGTCCTACTGGGAGAACCACTTGTATTACTTTATATCTCGATGCTTCTAATCGGAAGAAATAATAAGAGTCATGAGGAAGTCCCCTAAAATTGTAATGTGGGTCATTAGCACCCCAATTTTGGTTACTCAAGCCTCCATGATTAAATTAGGATTAATCGAGCCTACATGACTGAATTTATTATTAAGTGAACGAATAAATATAAATAGAGGTGCGGCACTCCTTATTTGGAACACACACACTCACTTGTGTAGCGCATGAGAGAGAGAGAGAGAGAGAGAAAGAGTTGTGGCTGGAGAAGAAGGAGGATCAGTCTTTTGGGTTTTACCTTTTATCTTTTTGGGGCATCTATATTGAGGAATCTTTTGCTGGGTTTTTCCCTTTAGGTTTTTCCTAGGATAAATCTGCGTGTTCTTTTTGTATGGTTGTGTGTGTCTATATTTCAGTGGTCTTTTGGCTTATGGTTATGCTGTTATGATGCTAAATGTTTTAAGATCTGATATAACCATTAAAAATTCAACATGGTATCAGAGCCACCCTGAAAGAAGATAGTGTGCAGCTACAGAAGCTTGGGATTCTTACGTTTTCGGTCTCTCTCCACAATCCATCATCAAAAGTATGCTAGGCTGACTCTCCATTGAAGGGCGCATCTTTCTGTCGAAGCGGAATTCGATTCCAAGCATTTTCAATTTTCGGTGCGAGATATTAGGGATTTCTACATAAGAGGAATTTTTGAGTGAGCCTGGCATAAGATTTCTCTCCTCATCAAAATCGAATTTTAGAGACCTGGTTCAAGATTTTTGGTTGGATGAAACTCCAGGAAAGTCAAACCCTAGTTTGACCCCGAGCTATCAAAACCCTGAATACTAAAACTGATAAGTTTTGGTACATTCGATATATCTCAGGATTGGAGAAGGATTAGGAGCAGAAACTTTCACAGCCCGAAGATGAAATCCTGATTTACACTGTGTCCAAAATTTATCCTCGGATTTGCTGTATTCTAGGATATATGATCAATCCAAGTTAGGGTTCCATCCTCTTCCAGGATTCATCCCTAAATAGCCCACTTGGGGATAATTGCTATATCTTGGGCTACAAAGTTCCAAATGAAATTTATGAAGATGTTCCAGAAAGGGAACGAACTGTAATTTCTGTGGTCCGAGTTTCATACCCAGAAGATGAAACATTGACACATGTAAGTCCGTACAATTTCGTTGTTCTAAACGGTCCTGTAACGGGTCACGTTGGGAAAATGATCATATGTCCCAATTGGTGAAACCAATTCTGCTGAAACCTATGGTTTTGAAATAGGGACGGGAAAGTATACCTCACTACGAAATTTTAGACATATAGGAGCATTAATTTTGGAGATACCACAGAAACAGTATCAGGAATTTCTGGAGAAAAAATTGGTAAACTAGGGCTTCCTGTTCCGGGAGCTTCCCTCCACTATTTTCAGAAAAGGAATACATTGGACAGCTCAACTTGAAGAGGTCTATCTTTCTATCCAATCATATCTGAAAGATTCCAAGTTTTGAAAATTAGGTTTTCTTTGACAAACCCTAGATTAGCCAGCTCCGAAACCAGGACGGACACCTCAAATCGGTAAGATCTAATATTTTGCTATTCACATTTGAGGTTCTTATTTCAAAATGTCAAATCACACCAGCTTGATGACATGCTTGGTGAAACTGACAACTTCCAAACATGGAAGTATTGGTTCTCACTTTTTCTTGAAGAAAATGAATTGGACACCTACATAAGTAGAGAGGTTCCAGTTCCAAAGGGAAATGAGGCTAAAGCCTTACACAAGAAGAAAATCAACTCATCATAAGAGAAGAGAATATGGGAGCAATTGAAGATCAAGCGCTCACGATTCAAAGAATATTCCTCAAGCAATGAGTAATATGAAGAAATCAATTCTTGAA
Source organism: Pseudotsuga menziesii (assembly GCA_001517045.1). Taxonomy (NCBI): domain Eukaryota; kingdom Viridiplantae; phylum Streptophyta; class Pinopsida; order Pinales; family Pinaceae; genus Pseudotsuga; species Pseudotsuga menziesii. Next base: position 284,705 of record LPNX010374794.1, read on the forward strand.
GAACCCATTATCCATCTTAGCATTTGGATGAGAAATGATGATGTCATGAATGAAGAAGATGATGAAGTAGAAGGATCAAGAAAGAGTCTACCCACGAAACGAATAAAAGATAAGTATTCAATTGTAATTTCATGATATTGTTTTGTTATGCATTTGATTATATTCAATTGATGTGTTATGCATGATAGATTGTTTGCATTAATGACAGTATACTACTAATATGCATGTGATGGGTAAGTATCTCATGGTGCTATACAACTCTCCATTGCTACTTATCTAGAATGAAACCTCTTTGCTGACATATTGGATTAGTGCACAATCTCAATGATGTCATGGTAGAGATGGAAGGCATCTAGAAAGTTTCCGTGAGATATGGATGAATGTTGTATTGGCTAAACAGTTGCATGATGCATAAGAATTTGTTGTTATGCATACGTTTTATAAAATAGTTCTAACCATGCAACTGGTGCATTTGAATTGTAGGAAAGGTCCTGTACAACCACCTACAAGAAAATAAGGATGAGACTTGTTGTGAAGAACAAGTGATGACAATTCAATATTCACTCCAATAAACATGAATCTAAAGCTCCCAGTGTAAGAGACACCATGATGAAAGAAAGAGCTTCAGAGAGCGGTAGATCCACCTCGGAGGATGAAGACCACCATGGGTGCGAGATATAACTCAAGATGAAGAAAATAATGGTGAGACTTCCAAACCAAATTAAGAGGCCTTGGACAAACTCTAGTTGTGTAACATAGTTAGGTGACATCATTGATGCTAACCTTTCCAGCTATGAAAGAAGCCATGATCAAAGAGTAATAGTTGATCATGGGGAATGATGTATACGATACGGTTTCAAGACATAAAGGGAAGTACATAGTATCTTTCATATGGATCTACAAGAACAAGTGTACAAAGCAAGGTTCATGATTTGCCTAAGAAAGAATAGACTATGACATGACATACTCTATTGACCAGACCTACTAGAAGTATATATCAAGCATAGAACCACTTGTACATAATGAAGAGGGAAGATGATACTCCACTTCAGGGGGAGTGACTATAGAAGATATCTGAGTTTGACATGGTACGATATGATGGACAGCTTCCTGATGGATCAAGACTTTACCAAGAGTAAAGTGGGTTCCAACCTTCAAGGTTGAATGCAGAAGACTAGGATAAGTTGATGACCTGACAAGATGAACTCATGGAAGATGTTATGATGAAATAATACTATAATGATGTTTGGGATATTGTACTCAAACCAGAAAGCAAGAATGTGGTATCCTCCAAATGGATTTGCAAGATAAAATATGTTGCTGATAGAAGTAAGGAAAGAATTGTGGCTAGAGGTTTCTATAAGAAAGAGGGAATTAATTCTAAAGAGACACTTACTCCAGGAAGCAAGGTACACTTCCTTCAAAACTATCATGGTAGTTTCTTCAATGATGAAGTAAAGACAAGCCTTCCTTAACGGTATGATTGAGGAATATTTTTACATCAAATAGTCACAAGGATTTGAAGTTGAAGACAGATGGACTCACGTATGCAAGTTGAAGAAGGCCCTCTATGGCCTGAAGCAAGCTCCCAGAGCTTGGTATGGAAGGATAGATAGTTTCCTGACGAAATTCGATCCTAACCTTTACTTCAAGGTTAAAGAAGATGAACATGTCATACTATTACTGTATGTGAATAATCTATTCCTGACAGGGAATGAGAAACAGATTGTAGAATGCAAGAAGAAGCTTGCTAAAGAATTTTAGATGAAAGACCTTGGGTTAATGCATTATTTCCTAGGTCTGGAAGTATGGCAAAATTCAAAAGGAGTCTTTCTCAACTAGGGAAAGTATGCAGTAGAGATATTGAAAAGATTCGATATGTTGGAATGCAAAGCCATGGCCACACCCATGGATTCCAACTTGAAGTTGTTAGCTGATGACTCATCAGAGTTAGTGGATGTGACTCAATACAGACATATTATTGGGTCATTAATGTATCTAACAAATACTAGACCAAACATTTTTTTTGTTGTGAACACCTTGAGTCAGTATCTAGTTCAACTTAGACGTGTTCACCTAATAGCTGCAAAGCATGTGATGAGATATCTAAAAGGGACTATAGACTTTGATCTATACTATGATGGAAACCATGATTACAGATTATATGGCTATACAAATGCAGATTGGGCTAGAAGTGTCCCAGACAGAAGAAGCACATCAGGTGGATGTTATTGTCTGGGATCTACTATGAGTTCATGGTTTAGCAGGAAGCAGTCGAGTGTTTCTCTTAGCACGGCTGAAGCAAAATACATAGCAGATTGATCTTCTAAGTTGTGAAGTCATATGGCTTCAGAAGCTGATGTCAAGTCTCTTTGACCTGAAGATGGATACTACAATGATTCTATGTGATAACCAGAGTTGTGATGACAGAGAACCCTGTGTTCTGTCCTAACACATAGAAATCCAGTATTTACATACTATAGATGCAGATGACGGTAATTCAATATTTCTATACTGAATATAGAGATGATGATGTTTCAGTATTCCCATACTAAAGATATAAATGATGTTTCAGTTTTCCCATACTGAAGAGATAGATGATGTTTCAATATTTACATACTGTAGATGCAGATGATGGTGATTCAGTATTTCTATACTAAAGATATAGATGACGATGCTTTCAGTATTCACATACTGGAGATATAGATGGTGATAGTTCAGTATTCACATACTAAAGATGTAGATGATGAAGGTTTAGATGATGATGTGCTGGCAAAGCCTCTGTCTCAAGTAAAGTTCAAACACTTTCGAGACAAGCTTGGTGTTGTTCAGAAAGACCTTCCTCGAAAGGGGGAGTAATTATGTTGCAGTGGGATTGTATCATCCCTAGGCACTTGCCTTAAAGTGATCTAGTGACTTCAGTCCCTGTGAATGTGGTGGGATTGCATCATCCCTAAACTTTTGTTCAAAATGTATCTGGAGGCTTCGGTCCCCGTGAATGTGGTGGGATTGCATCATCCCTGAACTTCTGTTCAAAATGTATCCGAAGGCTTCGGTCCCCGTGAATGTGGTGGGATTGCATCATCCCTAAACTTCTGTTCAAAATGTATCTGGAGGCTTCGGTCCCCGTGAATGTGGTGGCATTGCATAATCCCTGAACTTTTGTTCAAAATTTATCCGAAGGCTTCAGTCCCCATGAATGTGGTGGGATTTCATCATCCCTGAACTTCTGTTCAAAATGTATCCGGAGACTTCGATCCCCGTGAATGTGGTGGGATTCCATCATCCCTGAACTTCTATTCAAAATGTATCCAGAGGCTTTGGTCCCCGTGAATTTGGTAGGATTGCATCATCCTTGGACCTAGTCCTAAAGTGGTAGGGACTGATTATCCCATAATCAATCCAGTGACTTCGATTGTCGAGAATGTGGTAGGATTGCATCATCTTTGGACCTAGTCCTAAAGTGATAGGGACTGATAATCCCATAATCAATGCGGTGACTTTGGTTGTCGAGAATGTGGTGGGATTGTATCATCCCTGGACTTTAAGTCCAAAAGTGATCCGAAGACTATTGTCTTCGTGTTGTGGATTGCAGGTTGTTGCTAATGATGATGTTACTGATCGAAAGATCAGAGTGTGATGATGATGACGTATTGATCGAAATATCAGAGTGTGATGATGATGACACACTGATCAAAATATCGGAGTGTGATGATGATGTCGTTGTTCAAAAGTTCAAAGTGTTGAAGATGTTGTTGCTGATCGAAAGGTCAAAGTGTTGATGATGATGTTGCTGATCAAAAGGTCAAAGTGCTGAAGATGTTGTTGCTGATTGAAAGGTGAAAGTGATGAAGATGTTGTTGCTGATTGAAAATTCAAAGTGTTGTTGATGATGTTATCAATCAAAGCGGTCAAAGTGTTGCTGTCGTTGAAGATTGAAGATGAAGACTATATGATGTTGAAAAGCTTCCAATGATTTATAGATGTGTTACCTTGATGATGTTGATGATGTCCTCTCTCTATCTCCTACTATTGTTGTTGTTGATGTTGTTGTAGAATACCCTTCTCATTAAGGGGGAGTGTTGAAATATTGTAACTTCAAAGAATATTCTATATGTATCTTTTGTGGTCCCCGATGGTCCTACCGGGAGAACCACTTGTATTAATTTATACCCTGATGCTTCTAATCAGAAGAAATAATAAGAGTCATGACGAAGTCCCCTCAAATTGTAATGTGGGTCATAAGCACCCCAGTTGTGGTTACTCGAGCCTACATGATTAAATTAAGATTACTCGAGCCTACATGACTGAATTTATTATTAAGTGAATGAACGAATATAAATAGAGGTGTGGCGCTCCTCATTTGGAACACACACACTCACTTGTGTAGTGCATGAGAGAGAGAGAGAGAGAGAAAGAGTTGTGGCTGGAGAAGAAGGAGGATCAGTCTTTTGGGTTTTACCTTTTATCTTTTTGGGGCATCTATATTGAGGAAGCTTTTGCTGGGTTTTTCCCTTTAGGGTTTTCCTAGGATAAATATTTGTGTTCTATTTGTATGGTTGTGCATGTCTATCTTTCAGTGATCTTTTGGCTTATGTTTATGCTATTATGATGCTAAATGTCTTAAGATCTGATATAACCATTAAAAATCAACACAGGATGAGTTCAGCAATGACAAAGGAAAAGGTTGAGTGTATGAGTGCATGAGTGAAGAGAGAGTGTGGAGTGGAGAGTGCAGAGACTGTGTGTGATAAAATTGTACCTCTAGTTAAGTTGAATGAAGAACAGAGTTTACATTGCAAGTATTTTTAAGTATTTATACCTTCGTTTCGATCACCAAAATTATTGATTTGAATCTCTCTATGTGTATCTTCGTATTTTGAAATCTAATATAAGTATAGGAGATCGAAATTATATGTGCGTAGAGCACTACAGAAAGGAATTGGTCGTTCCACTGATCAATTCAATCATAGATTTAAAGATCAGCATCTTGGATAGATCAATGGTTGAAAAGGGATTTCGCAATTAGAAGTAGTACCCAAACTAAGCCTAAACCAATCGGTCATACGACTATAGATCGTACAGTGGAAATTAGAGGTGGAAAGTATCAATGGTTGAAGGAGGATTCCGCTAGATAAAATACGCAGAAGATAAAGAAGGGTCGATCTTGCAAAATTGGAGGTGATCCCTGGAATATGGGATCGAGATCAACGATCTAGATCGGTCGTCAAATTAAATCAACTAAGCAAAGCAATTCCGCTGGGTGGAGTTGCACGGTTTGGAAAACTTTTGATGTGCATGAATTTTTTATGAAATCCACTTCATCATATTTGAATTCCATCGTTGATCTAGTGGGGACACAAATTTGACGGTCCTTAAGGATTCTGTTGATTTAACTACCAAGCATGTTAATGTTTTACTTGGCTCCAGAATAAACGAAATTGTAAAGTGTTTGAGATCCGTCGAACAAAGTGGTTGACAGCTGAGCAATTGTTTTCTTGATGACTGAATCGGGTATTGGACCTGTGACTCCTACCTGGCATCGGGTTTGGAAGATTGACGATCGGCATAGCACTCGAATGAGATCGAAGGTGCGGAAATATTGGTTCAGAAAGCGAAAATCATGGAATGATATTTGGAAAAAATCACATATCCGATATTCGATTTCCATCTCAGATCCAACGGTCCTCAACAATTCCGGTGATTGAAATTGTGAGCCGATTAATTGAGGAGCTTGGACCCAAAATTTAAATTAAATCCACCCTACTGATTTTCAAGTCCATCGTTGATGTGAGTTAATGGAAATTCGATGGTCCTAAATCATTCTGCTAAGTCAAATCACATGATGGTTAAAACTATTCTTCGGGCACAGAATTTTTATGAAGTTAAGTTCAATACCAGTTCAAGTCCAGCATTGATGTGGGTTAATACAGATCCAGCGGTTGTTAACATTTTTGTTGATTGAAATTACGAGTCAGTCAACAAGAAGGAGCAGATGCATAATTTTTATGAAAACCAGCTCATCGAAAGTTTGAAATCTGAAGCTAGAAAAACCTTTGGTCGGATTGTTAGATTTAGTTGTTCTGTTAAACTATAGAACATGGCTAAAAATACGATACAGTCAGGTGAGAATGATCGTGCACGGAGAGCCTGGTATCAGAGATTCTATTAAATGAAAACTTGGCAATAAACACCTTTGAAGAATATTTTGGCAGACCAACCAAAATTGAAGATCAAATAAATTTTGGTTCACACTACAAAATCTAAGTTTTACTAAAACTTAACTTAATGATGAAAATCAATATTTAAGAAAGGACACAAAGAAATACCGCAAAACGCTTCAATGAAAGGACACGATGATCCAAGTAAGTATATGATTATAGTTATGCATAATTCAAACAAGGATAGAAGATGTCTCTATGACCGTGAGTGATAGAGTCCAAAAGTGAATACAGTTCTATAAACAGACTGATAAAAAATCAGCCCAGAGTGGCAAGGTGGCGCTAGCGAAGGATATAAGAATGCAAAGGGTGTTGCACCATCCTTGTCTGTTGTAGGTTACATAAAACTAGGTGGTGTAGCAACCTTGTCTGTTGTAGCAGGCAGAAACCTAGGGTGTTGGAGCATCCTTGTATATTGTAGCAAGCAGAAACTCAGGGTGTTGTTGCATCCTTTCTGTAGCAAGCAGATAAAGCAATTTTGTAAATTCATCTTATTAATGAGTTTGAATTGGTTGTTTTCTCTTTGAAGTTTCCACAATAAAATTTGTGTCTTGACATATTTGATTCATTGTGTGTTTTGTTATTTTGGAAGAAAAAGACAATATTGATTCACCCCCCCCTCCTCTCAGTATTGTGGGAAAATCCAACAATAAATCAATCTATAATGCCTCAAATCAATGGAAGGATTTAACACTATCATTTAATGTCATTGACCCACATTTGGCTTGGTAGGTGGGATATGAGACACAAGTGAGGGATGGAACATATGCCATTATGGGATATAATAGGGTTATTTATCTTCCTAAAGAAATAGTGATCCATCTCTAAGAGGTGAGGAAAGAAACTCTCAATCTTATTAATAATCCATTGGAAACTTCCTTACATAGGCAAGGTTGGTTGAGCTTAACTGGCCTAGCATTGAACGGTGAATTTGTTGGTCTTTGGGATATTGATATCCCCAAGTTACACAGTGCACACATTCGATTAACTAAGGAACCCGATGAAATAATATGGAGTTACAAAAAGGTTGGAGGCAATTATTTAGTAAGGTTGAGATATCAAGCACTGGTATCTAGTGGTATTGAGGCAATATGTTGGTGGTGGAAAGTATTGTGGAAGGTTAGGGATCTTACTAAAGAAAAATTGTTGATGTGGCTAGCTCTCTCGAGCAGGGTTTTGACTTGGGATCTCATATAATGAAGAGGTAAGGAGGGTCTTGGTCGATGCTCTCTTTGTAAGAGTTGAGAGGAAAGTAATTTACACTTATTTGAGAACTTTCCAATCATAAAACAATTTTGGAAGGATGTCAAAGGCTCTTTGATATTTAGAGCACTATGGGAGGGACAAGATATAAAATTTGCTTCCATGTATGGTTTTCTAGGAAGGAATTGGAGACTTAAGGATTAGTTCCATACACGGTGCTTTGGGGAATATGGATTGCAAGGAATGCCTCCATATATTGAGGACACTCAATTTCCCACATTCAAAGTTTCAACAAGCATTGGGCCTAATTCCATAATATAAAGAGGTCCCTAAGCCCGACATTTCCAAAAGTTTCGGAGCATTGTAGGTGGATAAATCTATTATCTTGGGTTATTTCGATGGATCCTATCATAATGAAGATCAAACAATCAAACTCGATTTCACTTTGCATCTCTCTGATTTACATTATTTTCATTTCAAGGAGAGTTTGGGAAGAGGAACAAACAATGTGGGTGAATTTATGGCACTATATTATCTATTAAAATTTGTTAAGGACAAAGGCATTAACTCTCTTCAGGATTTTGGTGACTCTTTGTTAGTTATAAAGTGGATGAATGGGAAACCTGAATTCAAAATATTGAGCTCTCTATTGTAGTTGAGTATCTTAAGCTTATTGCTAGACATTTTCAAGACATCAAGTTCACTCACATATTCAAAGAACAAAATCAAGTAAATGATATTGTCTCAAAAGATGGATTGGAACTCATGGAACAACACTTTGTACATATAGAAATATTAAATGGACAATCTTCCATTCTGAGACGAGTGATGATTGATACCTTTTAGCTAATTAATTTTATGCAGGTGGTCATTTATTAGTTTATAGTACATTTTGAATATGCATAGTTGAAACATACCTCAAAAAATCAAATATAAAAAAAATTCTATATCCATATACCTTTAGACATATTAATAAAATACCCAGTTGTTATGAGAAAATACAAATAAAAAGACACCCTGGCCATATTTAATGGTCAAATTCATCCTTGTACATCCATTCTCAAGCATAAGGACCATTGTAACAGTCGTTTAGCCATTGATAGATCCATTATGCAACCACAATAGTCATTTCCACACTAAACTGAGTTTTATGCCTTCCATTGCGGAACTTGGAAGTTGGAAAACCAACAACTCAATACTTTCATTTGGCCGCTTTTCGCCTTCTGCATTACAAAAATGCTTCCCACACCATTGATCCTTGCGGGAACAACCTTGATCGTCGATCTGGATTTGACACAGAAATGGAATCTCAAAAACTCCAACTTCTGTTAGCTTAATCCTTTACCTTTCATGTTCCTCCTTTTGCCTTTCCGCTACGGAACTTGGGAATTGGGAACTCAACCTTCCATTAACTTAATCCTTGAATCTCTATGTTTCTCCTTTCTCCTTTCCGCTGCAAAACTTGAGAATCAGAAACTCAACCTTCTGGTAGCTTAATCCTTGACTTTCCGCGTTCTTCCTTCCTCCTTTCTGCTGCAAAACTTGGTAATCAGAACCTCAACCTTCTTCCTTGTTTTTTTCGTGTGTTCCACCTTTCACAGCTTCTATAAACCATTGATCTATTTTACAGATCTAATCCTAACCGTTGATCTAATTCCTTTGCGGATTCCACAATTAAGCCTCCGCGACTATTATCACTCGTTGATCTATTTTGTGGATTAGATCTGGACCGTCAATCTTCTAATTTTGGGAATCAATGCCTAACCTTGCAGATTGCAGAAATCAGGTGATAACGACATAAATCGATACATTCAGGAAAAAGATAGTGTAATATCCGATCAGTTACAACCACAACGGATGAGAATTTTGGAAAGTAAAACGTGGTGAAGAATATCAAGATCAATGGACGCGGTTGATCGTGGGATCTTATCAAAGGATAAGAGATATTTCACTTGGTGAACTAGCACAGTCAAAGAAAATCCTTACGGGAACGATACTTTATGCAATCCACCCTATGACCATTGAAGTCCACCGTTGATCTAGATCTGATGGTCCTTCGATCATTTCGCTGGTGAACTAGCAAGGTAGTTAAAAGATGGAGATGTGAGAGAAATCATTTATGAAATCGGATCCACTGCGGGTTTGAATTCTTCTCTTCGTTGAATGCTTGTGGGACCATTGGCCAGGTGAGGTTAATTTAGCATATATACCAAGTTTAGAACTAGACTAAAATCTAGTGACAATAAATCTAAAGATTGTTACCAAGGAGGCTGGAAATCGGATTCAGAAAAAAAAAAAAAATTAAGGTGTTCTTATAAGAAACAATGAAACTCATGGATCGACACTAGAACCAACAGTATCATTTCAATGGAATTTTAAAATCAAGAAATAGAAACAATGAAGATTTAGCATAAAAGATGCAGACTCGGAAACATCGTTCAAAGTAGGAAAAGGTTTGAAACAAAGGATTTCATCCATTGTATACATACTCATCAATTCTAATCATTCAAGTATTGATTCTCAAACCATTAACAGACTTATAACAGTCAGAATTAAGTAAATTTTTACTCGGGACAAAATACTAATTTCTATAGTAATAAAATTACTACAAATCTTTGATACTTCAGAGAATATGGATATTTATTCTACAAAATGCATAATCCTACGATCTCGAGATGTAACTGTACATATATTTCACATACACATCCTATTGTAACCGGAATTAGTCATAAGAAAATCAAAGTAGGAACTTGGCACCAATGCTGGGAAAACACAAGTGGAGAAGTTGTTCCTCCCGGCCAACTCCTAGAGAATCCAATTTACTTACTCCAAAACCCCCGAGCCTGTTTGTTGAAACACAAGAGAAAAATATATTAATGCGCCATCTCTTTCATTACACAGATGTTAATCCCCGTACAATTATAGCCTCCTCCTACTCATGGACATACTATTAAATAGCATTTTTCCTAGGACATGGTCATTTATGATCCTCCTGCTCTTTAGCAACTCAACTAGGAGTGCAGACCTTATTTTTGGGGATGATGCCTCCTGCATATAGAGTTCTCACTTGGTAGTCTCAACCACTTGTCATTTCCCTCTTGTGGGTCAGTGAACACTCTTTCAATAGTTATTTCCACTTGTGTTATCCTTCAGTAATTCTTATTAATGAGAGAAATGTTTTATTCTTGACCTTCTTATCAAAGAATAATAATAATTCAAGGTATTTTCCAAAAAATAACAATTATTAAATCAAGGGGTATTACATACACCCCCCCTTAAAAGATAACACCATCCTCGGTGTTATAACCTTTGCTTTTATTGTTCCATATCAGCCTCTTGGAATAAGTCTGGATATGCCTCCTACATATTACTTTCCAACTCCCAAGTAGCTTCTTTTGGACTAAGGTGCTTCCATTGCACCTTTACCTGTCTGATGGTATGGTTTTAGAGTAAACATTTTCACCTATCAAGAATGCAGTCTGGTCCCACTTGGAACTCTCCCTCTAGTTCCACTTGGATTGCATTCCATTCAATCTCATGAGAAACATCGTGAACATATCTTTTCAATATAGAAACGTGAAACACATTATGTACTTTAATATTGGGTGGTAGGGATAGTTGGTATGCAACTGGCCCTACTCTAGCTAGAATTTCAAATGGCCTGCAATACCTGAGTGCCAATTTCTTATACTTGCCCAATATCAAGGTACTTTTATTGGGCTTTACCTTTATGTACACATGATCACCCACCTAGAACTCTCTAGGAGTTATTTTTAAGTCAGCATAACTTTTATGTCTATCTTGGGAAGCCTTCAAGTTTTGTTGTACATGTTTCATGGTTAGTTCCATATCTTCTAATAAATTAGGTCCTAACATAAATCTATCAACAAGGTTGCTCCATGGCATTGGATTATTACACTTACGCCCATATAAAATTTCAAATGGACTCATACCTGGAGAAACATGGAAGTTATTCTTATAATCAAATTCAACTAAGTGTAGGTAGTCTTCCCATGTACCTAATTTGTCCATAACATACATCCTTAGCATGTCTTCTATAAAATGGTTCACCCTTCCAGTCTACCCATTTATTTGCGGATGATAAGCAGTACTGAATTTTAACTGGGTACCCAAGCCTTTAAACAGGGCCTTCCATAAATTACTTGTAAATTTCGCATCTCTATCTGAGACTATCACTTTCAGTATGCCATGTAACCTTAATATTTCATTCATGAAGATGTCTGCAATATTAACAGCTTTGTAGGTAGATTTGACAGGTATAAAATGAGCCACTTTGCTTAATTTTTCAACCACAACCATGATGGAATCATTTTGTCTTAAATTCTTGGGCAATCAAGTGATGAAAACCATACTAATGGTCTCCCACTTCCATTCTGGAATGGGTAGATGTTGCAACAATCTTGTGGAATGTTGATGCTATGTTTTAACTTGTTGGAATTTAAGGCAGCGAGCTAAGTATAGAACCATTTCCTTTTTCATGTTTGGCCAAAAGAAGTCCTTTCAAATCATGGTAGTCATTTTCGGATACCTTGGATGCCCCGAGATGGTATTTTATGTAGTTCATCCATGACTGTCAATTTAATTTCTCTTATGTTAGGTATATACAGCCTTTTTTTATACAACAATAGTCCTTGTTGGTTTAGGCTAAGGTCTGGTTTTACATGTTCTTGTTCATTTTTAACAATCTTTTCTTTTAGACACTGATATTCCCCATGTGAATTTCCAGTACATAAAATATGATTTCCCAGATCAGATTCGTAGTTGTTGCTTGCACACAGTAAATTCGCATGCTGACTTAAAGCAACAAAGGAAATCCATCCGGTATGTGCTTTATTTAAAATTCATACTCTCTTAGAAAGGAAATCCATCCGGCATGTCTTGCATTCAAATTCTGTTGATAAAATAAATATTTAAGGCTTATGTTATTTGACATGAGTATAAATTTTCCTCCAATTTAGTAATGTTGCCACTTTTTTAAGGCGTGAATTATAGCAGCAAGTTCTAGATCATGTCTCGCATAGTTTTTCTCATGATCTTTTAGTTTTCTGGATTCATAAGCCACCACAAAACTATCTTGTAATAAGACCCCACCTAACCCTTCATTGCAAGCGTCGGTACACACGACGAAATCCTTAAATCGATCAGCAATTTTTAGGATCGGGGCAGTGGTTAATAAATGTTTTAACTTGTTAAAAATTTCCTCACACTTTTTAGTCCACTCGAAATTTTTACCTTTCATTTGTAGTGAGGTTATGGGGTAAGCAATCTTGGAGAAACCCTCAATGAACTTTCAGTAATCTCCGGTAATTCCCATGAATGATCTATTAGGGACTGGCCATTCTAGGATGGATTTTCTCTTTTTCGGATCAACCGAGATTCTATCCTTGGACACTATGTGTCCGAGGTACTGAATCTTGTCTTTGAAAAAGTCACACTTACTGAACTTTGCATAAATTTGTTGTTCTCTTAAAACTTGTAAAACTATTCTTAGATGTTCATGTTCATTCTTAGAGTAGATTAATATGTCGTCAATGAAGACAACCACAAATTTATCTAGATAGTTACTTAAGATGTTGATCATTAAACACATGAACGCAGCAGTTGGGTTTATGAACCCAAAGGGCATTACGACAAACTCATAGAGACCGTAACGGGTCCTAAATGTTGTTTTAAAAATATCATCATCTTTTATTCGCACTTGATGATTATGTGACCTTAAATCTATCTTTGAAAATATAGTTGCTCCACATAACTGATCGAATAGATCATCTATTCAGGGAATTGGGTATCGGTTTTTAATAGTCATTTTATTTAGCTGCATGTAGTCTATACATAATCTTAGTGTACCGTCTTTCTTTTTCACAAACAAGATCGGTGCTCCCCATGGAGACAAACTTGGTCGAATGTACTTTTTATCGATTAGTTCTTGTAATTGTGATTTTAGTTATGTGAGTTCGATTATGTTCATTCGATATGGATCTTTCAATGCTGGTACCGCTCCAGGTATCAGATCAATTGTGAAGTCTATATTCCTTTTTGTAGGAAGTCCATGGACTTCTTCCGAAAATATATATTCAAACTCCTTTGACACAAGTATGTCTTCTAGTTTAGGCTTCATTTCATTTTCCTTATCATTCATTATATACACTCCATATACTCTACATCATTTTCTTACTGATCTTTTCATTTGCAGAGTAGAGATTTCTCTAATGGTTACCTTCCTAGGAATTCCTTTCACTTTTATATTATTTTTATTATTATCAATACATGTAAATGTTTTATCAAAACAGTTTAGCGAAACTTTATGCTCTTCAAACCAATCCATTTCTATCAACAGATCATAAGATCCTAAAGGAAATATATTTACATTCACATGTGTAAGAAAATCATTCAAAATTATCTTATAATTTCTAACAATACTTGTAACCTTTCTTTTTGCACCTGTGGCTAACTATACTACCCACGACTTATCAAACTCTTCAGGTACCAAATTGCATAAATCAACTATTCTAGGTGAAATATAACTCAGGCTTGTGCATAGATCAATTAAGATAGAGATAGGTTGATTTTTTATCGTACCTTCAATTTCGACCATGGAAGTATGGTGGTCTGCTTGCCAATTCTTCAGTGCAGCGCATATTCTGGGTTCTTTTTGTGCTAAGTTTTTATTAGGAATAGTTGAGGGTACTATAGAATCTTGAGGTTTAAAACCTTTGTAATTATTACCTTGATACCCTCTGTGATTATTTCTCGTGTTTTTATGGAACTTTTTTTTTTCATTTAGAATCAAAATATTTGGCCTTTGATTTTTCTAAGCTGGAATACTTTCTCTTTTATTCTTGTTTTGATCATAATAGAAGTTGGTCTTCCTCATCACTTCTTCTAGTGTCTTTGGATTGTCATATTCAATCTTTTCTTTAAACATGAGGGGCGGGAAGCTAAGGAACCATCGTATCTTGGGCTTCTCATCAATTATGTAGGGGACATAGCGAAGTAATCATAAGAACTTCCTACAGAGTTCTTTCATTGTCATGGCCCCTAACCTTAGTTCATAAAACTCCTTGGTTTTTTCTTCATAATATTGTTGAGATAAATATTTTCTTTTAAACAACTTCTTAAAAGTTTTCCAGGCTACATACCTTTCTTTTATACCCCTAACTTTATCTATATCTTACCACCATATATCTCCCTTTCCAGATAGATTATAAGTGGCCATTGTTGCTTTCATCTCATCTGAGTAGTTATATATATGGAAGTACTTTTTCATACCGGACAGCTAGGCCTCAACCTCCTCACCCTTCTCGATTTCCCCATTAAACATGGGTGGTTTAATTTTTTTGAACTCCCCAGATATTTCTTCATAGGGTCTGTACTTTTTCTTCTTTTTATTTTCGGCACTTCTTTCGCTTAACTCTTGAGTTTTTCTATGAGTTTTAACTGACTCTTCACTTGAAGTGTCAGGGCTATGGCTGGAAAATTCCAGATTCCTACCCTTACGTTTATTTTGTGGGGCAGTTTTAGGCAATTCCTAATCAAAATCCTTATTTTTATATTTTTCTTCATTAGGGATTTGGATAGTGTTTAGTTCTTCTTGAGCCTTCAGAATTCACTCATTATATTCGTTAACCTTTCTTAATTCAAATCTTAGTTCATTCACAGTCATTTTTAATTCAGAATTATTGTCCTAACTTTCATTTAGATCTACCCAAAACTCTCCATCCCTTAGATTACCCTCTTCATTTAAAAATTGTTCCAGGAGACGTTCCTCTTCTGCAGACATTCCCACATCTGCCATATTTCCTGCAAAATATATTTGTACTTCTCTTTGCTATGTAATAGAATTTTAAGGACAATATAAACATGAGTTATTTTTTTGTTTTCTATGGCAGATTTGTGTTGAGCCTATTCAGGCCTAGTGTTGAAACCATGCTCTGATACCAAATGAAACATACCTCAAAAATCAAATATAAAAAAAAAATTCTATATCCATATATCTTCAGACATATTAATAAAATACCCAGGTGTTATGAGAAAATAAAAATAAAAAAGACACCCTGACCATATTTAATAGTCAAATTCATCCTTGTAAATTCATTCTTAAGTGTCAAGACCATTGTAACAGTTGTTCCACCATTGACAGATCCATTCTGCAACCACAATAGACATTTTCGCACTAAACAGAGTTTTTTGCCTTCTGCCTTCTGCTGCAGAACTTAGAAGTCAGAAAACCAACAACTGGATACTTTCATTTGACCATTTTCCACCTTCCGCATTCCTCTAATTATTTCCTCACTATTGATCCTTGTGGGAACAACCTTGATTGTTGATCTAGATTTGATGCAAAAATTGGATCTCAGAAACTCCAAGTTTCGTTAGCTTAATCCTTTACCTTTCACGTTCTGCCTTCCTCCTTTTCATTGTGGAACTCGGGAATCCGAAACTCAACCTTCTGTTCACTTAATCCTTGACTCTTCCTGTTTTTCCTTTCTCCTTTCCATTGCGGAACTCTGGAATTAAAAAATCAACCTTCCAGTAGATTAATCCTTGACTTTCTGTGTTCCACTTTCCTCCTTTCCACTGCAAAACTCGGGAATCGATACCTCAACCTTCTACCTTATCTTTTTCCTGTTTTCCACCTTCTGTAGCTTCTATAAACTGTTGATCTCTTTTACGGCTCTAATCCTAACCGTTTTTCTAATTCATTTGTGGATTCCACAATGAATCCTCTGCGATTATTATCAATATTTGATCTGCTTTGTGGATTAGATTTGGACTGTTGGCCTTCTAATTTTTGGAATCAACGTCTAACCTTGTGGATTGCGAAAATCAAGTTTCCTTTCAACTCTTCGAAACTTCCACAAATCCATCCTTCTGCACTTCTATGAACCGTTGATCTTGTTTCAGATTATATATGGACCGTCAATCTTCTATTCTTGTGGATCAATGTTTAACTTTGTGGATTCAAGGGTTTCTAGTCTGACTTGGGGTTTTTGTTTTACTGTAAGTTAAGTCGAATCTAGAGGTTAAAGAAAACCAGTAGCCCTTCTTGACTCCGTCAACTATATACATAATATTTAAAACTAGACCAAGCTAGGTTAATTATGGATTCATACTATGAATTAAGGTTTTTCCCCCCTGCACAAAGATTGCATTTGTAATATTGAAAAGATAAATATCTAAACCATAAACCGGCATTATTAGATCAATCGGCAATCCAAATTAGAAACGTAGAAGTAAAGAAATATTTACATAAATCGATACATTCAGGAAAAACATAGTAGAATATCTTATCAGTTACAACCACAGAGGATGAGTATTTTGGCAAGTAAAATGTGGTGAAGAAGATCCAAATCAATGAACGTGGTTTATCGTGGGATCCGATCAACGGCTGAGAGCTATTTCACTAGGTGAACTAGCACAGCCAAAGAAAAATATTATGAGTGCGATAATTTATGCAATCCTTCGTATGACCATTGAATTCCAACGTTGATCTAGATCTTACGGCCCTTCAGTCATTTCATTGGTGAAATAACAAGGTAGTTAAAAGCTAGAGGCGGCAGCAAAATCATTTATGAAATCGGATCCATAACGGATTTGAATTCTGCTCTTGGTTGAACGCTTGTGGGACCACTGGTCGGGGGAGGTTAATTTAGAAGATCTAGCAAGTTTAGAACCGGAATAAAATCTAGTGACAATCAATCTAAACATTGTTACCAAGGAGCCTGGAAATCGGATTCAAACAAAAAAAAATTAAGGTGTTCTAATGAGAAACAATGAAACTCACGGATCAACACCAGAAGCAACATTATCATTTCAACGGCATTTTAAAATAGAGAAACATAAAAAATGAAGATTTAGCAGAAAAGATGCAGACTGGGAAACACCGTTAAAAGTAGGAAAAGGTTTGAAACAAAGGATTTCATCCATTATATACATACTCATTTATTCTAATCATTCAAGTATTGATTTTGAAACCATTAATAGACTTATAACAGACATAACTAAGTAAATTTTTACTCGAGACAAAATACTAATTACTACAGTAATAACATTACTACAAATCTTTGATACTTCAGAGAATTGGGATATTTGTTCTATAGAATGCATAATCCTACGATATGGAGATGTAACTGTACATATATTTCACATACACATCTTACTGTAACTAGAATTAGTCATAAGAAAAACAGAGTAGGAACCTAGCACCAATGCTAGGAAAACACAAGTGGATAAGTTGTTCCTCCAAACCAACTCCCATAGCAGCAAATTTAAATGC
This sequence comes from Pseudotsuga menziesii, assembly GCA_001517045.1. Classification (NCBI taxonomy): domain Eukaryota; kingdom Viridiplantae; phylum Streptophyta; class Pinopsida; order Pinales; family Pinaceae; genus Pseudotsuga; species Pseudotsuga menziesii. The sequence continues at coordinate 302,426 of LPNX010374794.1, forward strand.
TCCAGAACCCCCGAGCCTGTTCACTAAACCACAAGAGAAAAACATCTTAATGCGCCATCTCTTGCATTACACAGATGTTAATCCTCGTCCAATGTTATCCTCCTGTTGCTCATGTATATACTATTAAATAGTATTTTACCTAGGACTTGATCATTTATGGGCCTCCTTCTCTTCAGCAACTCAACTAGGAATGCAGACCTGATTTTTGGGGATGATGCCTCATGCATCTCGCTTTCTCACTCGATGGTCTCAGCCACTTGTCATTTCCCTCTTGTGGGTCAGCGAACACTCTTTCAACAATTATTTCCACTTGTGTTGTCCTTCAGCAATTTTTATTAATAAGAAATATTTCATTACAAAAATGTTTTATTCTTGACCTTCCTGTCAAAGAATAATAATAATTCAAGGTATTTTCCAACAAAATAACAATTATTAAAGCATGGGGTATTACATACACCTCCCCTTAAAAGATGACATTGTCCTCAGTGTTATAACCTTTGCTTTTATTCTCCCATATCATCCTCGTGGAATAAGTCTGAATATGCCTCCTGCATATTACTTTCCAGCTCCCAAGTTGCTTCTTTTGGACTAAGTTGATTCCATTGCACCTTTACCTTTTCGATGGTACGGTTCTGGAGCAAAATTTCTCTCCTGTCAAGAATGCGCTCTGGTCCCACTTGGAACTCTCCCTCTGGTTCCACCTGGATTACATTCCATTCAATCTCATGAGAAACATCATGAACGTATCTTTTCAATATAGAAAGGTGAAACACATTATGTACCTTAATATTGGGTGGTAGGGCTAACTGGTATGCAACCAGCCCTACTCTATCTATAATTTCAATTGGCCCGCAATACCTGGGTGTCAGTTTCTTATACTAGCCCAATCTCAAGGTACTTTTCTTGGGCTTTACCTTTATGTACACATGATCACCCACATAGAACTCTATAGGAGTTATTTTTAAGTCAGCATTACTTTTCTGCCTGTCCTGGAAGCCTTCAACTTTTGTTGTACCTGTTTCACAGTTAGTTCCATGTCTTCTAATAACTCAAGTCCTAACATTAATCTCTCAACAGGGATTCTCCATGAGATTGGACTATTACACTTACGCTCGTATAAAATTTCAAATGGACTCATACCTGCAAAAAATTGAAAATTATTGTTATAAGCAAATTCAACTAAGTGTAGGTAGTCTTACCACTTACCTGGTTTGTCCATAACATACATCCTTAGCATATCTTCTAGAACCTGGTTCACCCTTTCAGTCTGCCCATCCATTTGCAGATGATATGCATTACTGATGTTTAACTGGGTACCCAAGCCTTTAAATAGGGCCTTCCAGAAATTACCTGTAAATTTCGTGTCTCTATCCGAGACTATCCCTTTTGGTATGCCATGTAACCTAAATATTTCTTTCATGAAGATGTTTGCAATATTAACAACTTTATAGGTAGATTTGACAGGAATAAAATGAGCCACTTTTCTTAATTTATCAACCACATCCATGATGGAATCATGTTGTCTGAAATTCATGCCAAATCCGGTGATGAAAACCATACTATTGATCTCCCACTTCCATTCTGAAATGGGTAGTGCCTGCAACAATCCTGCGGGATGTTGATGCTCTGCGTTAACTTGCTGGAATTCAAGGCAGTGATCTAAGTATTCAGCCACTTCCTTTTTCATGTTTGGCCAAAAGAAGTCATTTCTGATCATGGTAATCATTTGCTGATACCCTTGATTCCCCAAGTATGGTCTTTTATGTAGTTCATCCATGACTGTCAATTTAATTTCTCTGATGTTAGGTATATACAACTTATTTTTATACAACAATAATCCTTTGTTGGAATATATTATATTCCTTGGAAGGTAATAATGTCTTTGTATTATGTCGGAAGTTGTCTGCAATCTTATGTAAAAGAGTAATACATTTAACCCATAGTTATATGGTGGTGTATTTACTTATGTATAGTATTTGTCCATGGTATTGTATTAAGAGATGTTATTTTGGAGAATTATATTATCCCACATGCAATATGTGAGAGTAATTCATCCTCATCTCTTAGTATATAATAGAGTCAAGTGAGTCTCTACATAATCATGTATTCTTGATGTAGTAGTGGTACTATTGTGACACTATTGTACATCATCTATATTCTTTGAGGTATTTGAGCTTTTCTCTCTTGTAAGATTGGAGAAGACATTTGGATATAATAGAAGACTACCTTCCCATGGATGTAACCCATTAGGGTGAACCACGTATATCGGTGTTCTCTTGTCATTTTCTTTTCTTGTTCTTATCTTTTATGATAGGTCGTTGGTTGCTTAGATAGGCTAACTAGTTTAGCTTGACTCTACTATTCTAACATCCTTGTTGGTTTAGGATAAGGTCTATTTTTACTTGTTCTCGTTCATTTTTAATAGTCTTTTCTTTTAGACTCTGATATTCCCCATCACGATTTCCAATACTTAAAATCTGATTTCCCAGATCAGATTCGTAGTTGCTGCTTGCACACGGTAAATTCGCATGCCGACTTAAAGCATCTGCTCCTTTATTTTATTTTCCCTTTATGTGCTTTATTTTGAAGTCATACACTCTTAGGAAGGACAGCCATCTGGCATGTGTTTCATTCAAATTATGTTGAAGAAATAAATATTTAAGGCTTATATTGTCTGACATGAGTAGAAATTTTCCTCCAATTAAGTAATGTCGCCACATTTTTAAGCCGTGAATTATAGGAGAAATTTCTAGATCATGTGTCGCATATATTTTCTCATGATCTTTTAGTTTTCTGTATTCATAAGCCACCACATAAATATCTTGTAATAATACCCCACCTAACCCTTCATTGCAAGCGTCAGTACACACGATGAAATCCTTAAATGGATCAGCAATTTTTAGGATCGAGGCGGTGGTTAATAAGTGTTTTAACTTGTTAAAACTTTGCTCACTCTTTTTAGTCCACTCGAACTTTTTACCTTTCTCTTATAGTGAGGTTATGGGGTAACCAATCTTGGAGAAACCCTCAATGAAATTTCGGTAATATCCGATAATTCCCAGGAACGATCTGATATCATATACGTTCTTAGGGACCGACATTCTAGGATGGATTTTACCTTGTCAAGGTCAACTGAGATTCTATCCTTGGACACTACGTGTCCGAGGTACTGAATCTTGTCTTTGAAAAATTCATAGTTAATGAACTTTGCATAAATTTTTTGTTCTCTTAAAACTTGTAAAACTATTCTTAGATGTACTTCGTGTTCTTGTTCATTCTTAGAGTAGATTAATATGTCGTCAATAAAGACAACCACAAATTTATCTAGATAGTTACTTAAGATGTTTTTCATTAAACACATGAACGCAGCATGTGTGTTTGTCAAGCCAAAGGGCATTACGACAAACTCATAGCAACCGTAACGGGTCCTAAATGTTGTTTTAAAAATATCTTCATCTTTTATTCGCACTTGACGATAACACGACCTTAAATCTATCTTTGAAAAGATAGCTTCTCTGTGGAACTGATCAAACAAATCATCTATCTGGGAAAGTGAGTATCAGTTTTTAATAGTCATTTTATATAGTTGCTTGTAATCTATACATAATATTAGTGTACCGTCTTTCTTTTTCACAAACAAGATCGTTGCTCCCCATGGAGACACACTTGGTCGAATGTACTTTTTATCGATTAGTTCTTGTAATTGTGATTTTAGTTCTGTGAGTTCGATTATGTTCATTCGAAATGGAGCTTTCAATGTTGGTACTGCTCCAAGTATCAGATCGATTGTGAAGTCTATATCCCTTTTTGTAGGAAGTCTAGGGAATTCTTCCAAAAATATATATTAGAAATCCTTTAACATGGGTATGTCTTCTAGTTTAGGCTTCATTTCATTTTCCTTATCATTCATTATATACACTATGAATACTTTCCATCATTTTCTTACCGATCTCTTCATTTGCAAAGCAGAGATTTCTCTAATGGTTACCTTCCTAGGAATTCCTTTCACTTTTATATTATTACCATTATTATCAATACATGTAAATGTTTTATCAAAACAGTCAAGCAAAACTTTATGCTCTTCAATCCAATCCATTCCTATCAACATATCATAAGATCCTAAAGGCAATATATTTACATTCACATGTGTAAGAAAATCATTCAACCTTATCTTACAATTTCTAACAATACTTGTGTTAGCACTCAGAATGTACCCAGGTTGTAAGAGGTACACCCCGAGGTAACAGCAAAACCGCTTTAGGAAGAAATTGGTATTTTCTTCCAAAGAGGGATCTCTCAATACAAATCTTACAAGGCCAGATGGTAAACAATATTTGAAGATTTATTTGTTCGGTTGAAACAATTACATATCCATTGGGCACGGAGTCATATACATATAAAAGATCACAAAGATGTATACACAAGACTTATCAAAGGCAAGATAATCACATAATTGCAGTCATTCCATTTATCAAGGTGAAATAGAAAAGACGAGGGAACAGCCCATCAATACAGAGCTTCTAAGAAGAATTCCATATCAACTTTAGTAGAAAAAATCATATAATACCTGAAACGATGAATAGAGCATAAGCATATGAATTCTAATCATCAAACACTATGTTCCAGATATGAAGAAAAAATAGAATGGAGCATTACACAGGGGAAAATACAATTACACAAAGAAAGAAAGCACGGACTGCAACATCAATGACACATGAATCTCTAAAAAAACTCTCATGCATTCATTTTTGGTATTAAAATAAAACAGATATGTTCTCCACAAATCACCTCATTCAATGGGTTCCAACCCCCATCTCATAAAAAGATACAAATTTATAGATAAAACAATAAGCCTGCCCCCAGTAGATCAATAACAGAATGATCGGCGTAAATTAGAGTTTGTAACTGAATTCCTACACCACTAGGAGGTTGGTACAACTCCATTCCTAACAGATCACTAAGTACAAATCAACTGGATAACAAAATTTCAGCCAACAGCTCCACGTCTTTGCCCCAACAGCTCCACGCCTTTGTCCCATCAGCTCCACGTCTTTGCCTCATCAGCTCCATGTCTTTGCCCCATCAGTTCTTCAGCACCTGACACCTGTTCCTAGGGGGAAAGAATATACTTTGTTTTCCCAAACCGCTCTACAGCTTTCCACTGCTCCGAACTTGGGGTATCACACTCCATCATCTCCCAAGTATCTAACTCAAGCTCCATATATGCTTCATAAGATTTCTTGGGCAATCTGGCTCTGATAACGACGAACTTCTGCAGGACTTCAAAATATTCTGTTAACATGTCTACAATGGTTTTCCCTGTCAGGTTTTTCTCCAAGCTATTAAATTTTGAGTGGTCCATGCGAGCCCGAACAAGCAGGTGATGATAATGTTCAGGCGGGAGCATCCTACCTTCTTCCTCCCAGAATGATGGCAGTCCATCTTTGAACAACTCTTTAAACTCTTGTTTGAACTTAGTGACCTGCACAAGCAGTTCTTCTGACTTCTCTTGGACAATCTTCATTAAATGGTGTTTGTGGATGATCTTCTTCGCCAACAGCACTATTGAGATTCTGTCCTTTATGCCCATGTCGTGCAGCTTTTGGTATGTTAGTGAATTCAGAAAATTTAATGTATTCTGAGCTGTAGTGAGGGGTCTTCTTGCCATGTGTTCATCCACCAGTTTCAGTCTTTGTTGCGCCAACTCTGTCAGCTTACACAAATCATCAATAAAACTCAAGTAATGCCAGAACTTGGTAGTCTCTATAGTCAGGGTATCCCAGATAATATGTTTCTCCCCCTGAAGAGGGCCTTTCCCAATGCATTTTTATTTTAGCTCATTGAGCTTTTTCTGTAATTGGTTCCTGTCATGCAAGATCTTTTTTCTGCTTTCACTCATCTTGGTTAATTCGGCCTTTACTTTTTCATTCTCGGCTTTCAACTCCTTAATAGCTTCCTCCTTCAAACTCACTTGGGACATAGACACCAACAGGTCATCTGCAGAAAAATCAGCTAATGGCTTTTGGATGTTTACAATAGATAAGTCATCACCGGTAGGGGTTTGGCTCATTAGCTCTTCCATAATCTCCTTTTCCTCGGTCTGATCTTTCTTCATCATAGAGATTTGGGATAGCAGCTCCTCCCTCTCGGTCTCCCACCTATCCTTTTCCTCTTGCAGCTCTCCAGCCTTTCCTTTGTATTCCATCATCTCCTGATGGATTTTATCTTTCTCCTCCTGGAGAGCTAGTAATTCAGCAGATTGGACATGTTCTAAGGCTGGTATCTTCAACTTCTTCTTCAAAACCTGGAGCGCATTATCTTTCTCTTCCAGAAACTTCTTGATAGCCTGGGTATTGTCTGAGCTAGCAATGTCCGCATGCAGTTTTCTGATCTAAATAACATTTGCCTTATTTTCCACTTTCTCATGCTTTAACTGGACTTCCAATTTGTCTACCAACACCTGTAATTTGTTTATCCTCACCATGTCCTGCAGTAAATCTGAGTAGATGATGTCGCTGGTTTGTTTATGCAGCTGAATTTTGTCTGGGGTGCTGATTTTGTCTAGCTTGACTTCTATCTCAGACATCCTCTTGTCATTCACTATGGCCATCTTAAAAGTATTTTTCTCAGCATCCCTAGCCGAAACTAGAGATGTTTTTGAACTGTACAAGTTTCTTACCCTCGGGAGCAGACTTCTCGTTTCCTCTAGGGACTGCTTCCTCTTTTCCATGTAGCTCGCCTTGAGCTCTTCTCTTGACATAAATAAGGTGTTGGGTTCTGGACTGTCTGCACCACATTCTAAACCTTTAAAGGAGAATTGATTGACTTGCACGGTCTTCACAGGGACTAAGGCAGCTTTTTTGAAAACATCGGACACTTATTCATCTACAGTCTCACCCCCTCCGAGCAGCCTTGCCTTTTTATGGGACGCCTCTTCGTCCACTTCCATATCCTCAGCATCGGACAAACTCCTCTTAACCGCAACACTAACACCCTCTGTGATTTGGATTGCTGTACCAGGTGCAGGATGTGTCTCTTCATCGGACTTTGACTCGTCAATAAACTACAGTAAATTAGCCATTTTAGCTAACCCCTCAACAGCTTGATGTTCAAATGGCTTGTTCCTGTTAGCTTGTTTTCTCAGTGAGATCACTTGGTGGGGGTCGTAATTCACATTTGGTTCTTTCATAAAATCCATATCTGCTAGCAACTTTTCTACAAAAATCAAGGCACCCTTGCTTTTAAAAATGAAGGTGCCAACCTTAAACAGAAACTTGATGTTCGAAGACTTCTTGAAAGCACAAAAATGTTCCTCCTCGGATAGCAATCTCTGTCTCATGAATTCCAATGCGAAGATTCTTGGGGTCAAGAAAGAAGGCAGCCTATAAGGCTGACCAGTGAAGCCATATATCCTCAACACGGTATATTCTCTGTACAAAAACCAGTCTCCAACCCGATCCTCTGGTGAAGACTGCATTAAGCTCCTCATTTCATCCAGGACACGGGGTAATTCTTCATTGAACAGCAATTTGTACATCTCAGACATGATCGAATTGGCAAATTCGAACATGCTGATTTGTTTTGGTAAATCAGGAGAGCACAGAGTATTCAGAAACTTCAACTCAGAGATATTGGAACATAGTAGCATATTAAGCAAATCAGTCTGGAACCTGAAAAACCAAACCTTGGGGAACTCGCTTAGCTGAAGATGAATTGCTTCGGCCAGGTATTCATCTAAATTAAAAACTGGGGTTGACTGAGACTCAAAAACAGGGGAACTCATTCTCAACAAAAATCCGAGAATGACCTCGCCCACACGACAATCCTCATCTAGGCCTAGTACTTGACACACTAAAGAAATGACCAATTGAACTTCACTCTTGAAATTATGTAAAGGGTAGGGCATGAATACACCATCTAAATACTGACCATCCTTTAAAACACTCGACAGGAATTTACAGCGGGTTTCGGCTTCGCACTTCTTGTACAATTCGACTAGGATTGACTCATTTATCACTTCACGACTATCTAGGTAATTTTCCGGCAAACTAAGGATTTCTCAGATGACCGCGGCATCGACTCTACACAATACTTTGGACGCAGACCGACTGACAATAATTATTTGAGACGAAGAATAATTCACAACACACCACTCTGTGAACTCTGGGAAATGGAGGGTTTGCTTGATGGCGAAATAGTACAAGAAATACTTGCACACGTTCAACACATCGTTCCCTCATGAATGGTAATGCCATAATCTCTCTTTGCTAACAGAAACGCTTTCCACAGAGAGGAAGGGGTCGCATACATTCCTATCCCTGTCTACTAAGAATTCTTCTCTATCATCTACGACTTGACCCGACATTTGAGCTTCTTTTCCCGAGTCCATCACTGAACTTCACATTGGTAACTTTGAGAAGGGGAATTACAGAGTTACTGGGTTTCAGTTTTACCTAGTTTACTGTGGAGGCATGTGCCTGGAGCGTGTTTGCACCTGACGAATAGAAGCTGAGCACTGAAAAATGGAAGCCGACAGATAGACCATTCCTTTTCGCCCGTTCCCAATGAATAAAATAACAATGATGTGGGTCAACGTTACTTTTATAGGCCGCTTTTATCCCTGGAGCCTACCACAATTCGCCATGTGGACGATCATTAACTTTCTGCAACCACCATCTACTATCAGCCGCGCGTCTTTCTCCTCCAGATTTATTACCAACCGTTGATCTATTCTTTGCAATTTTCTGGTCTTCGGATCGCATGCCACGTATCTTTTTCCACCGGGCGTCTTGGCGATAAACACCGTGCACTTCCCCATCCCGGAATCGCTCATGACCGTAGATGTGACGTGCTTCCACCCTTCACCGTTGGATCAGACGCCACGTCCCACATTCTGCTGGCCCCTTTGACTTTAACCATCATGCAACTCTGAGTCCTGGACTCATCCACATCCGTCGATCTAACGTACCTTTACCGGTGGACCGTTGGATCACGTGGCGTTTACCAAATTCCGCTGGGTTCCTTCGCTTTAACCTTCGAGCAACTTTGATCGGTGGAATTATTCCCAGCCGTCGATGCGATACGCCTTTAACCACGCACCGTCGGATCATCCGTCGGGTACCCGATTCTGTCGGGCAATCCGGGATTATCTGCCGTGCACGTTCATCTTCCGGAATCCTTTCCAGCCGTTGATGTGATTGCCCGGCATTTGTCAGCCGTTAGACCCATCGACATCTCCCAATTCCGCTGGCAGCCTCGGACTTATCTCTCGTGCAATTTCACCCGCCGAAAACCATAATGGCCATCGATCCACTTCGCCTCTGATCCTCGGCCGTCGGATTAATCGTCCCACACACATTCCGCTAGACGCTTTCGTCTTATCCACCGTGCAGGTTCCGGTTACGGAATTAATCCCGTGCATTGATGTGACCCGATTCCGCCCCTCCACCGTCAGATCGAGAGGAGTATACATGATTCCGCCAGCCTCCCTTTCCTTAACTGACTCGCGCTTTCACAAGGCGGATTTGATGTGAGCCGTGGATCTGCTTAGGACAACTTTATAGCCTTTGATCTGTGCCACTGGTTAAAAGCCCGAACCTGTCTTATCCTCCTCGCATGTTTCGAAGAGCGGAGGGAATATCAGCCATTGATTTGCTCTTCTCTTTCATCACGGCCTAGGATATTTACTAACTTGGCCGATCTTTTGGTTATCATTCCACCTTTACATTATATCCTTAAACCAAAGTATTTAAACAACATAATATTACCTCCAACATGGTCTTATTTCTGCTTTGCTAAATACAAGTGTTAACAGCTGGCTCCATCTAGGGATGATATCCTCCCTGCAAGGTATCAAAGAACTCATAGACCAGGTGCCTGCCTTTTGACTTCGCATAATAACTCCCAAAAACCCATCTTTTGTTTTTGTAAATATATCATTTTTTTATATATTTGTAGAAAAGGGATGATAGGCCTCCTGAAGCCTTGGGGCTTTCACTGCAAGCTCCAAATACCTTCGACTGGGCCATTTCTTATTGGCTTGTAAAAGAAAAATATGTACAGTCTATAATACAAGTTTTACCTTCCTTTCCTAGGATAGGTAATGCTTCAGATACCTCCCATTGACAGGGTTGCTCTCAAGAGGAACCCCATTTGTATATTCCAGTAAAAATGCATTCTGCCCTCTGTACCCAGCAACAACATAAGGTCCAACCCACATAGGATCAAATTTTCCATGCTTTTCATCATTAGGAGCATCCCACTTCAGAACCAGGTCATCGATCTGAAACTGTTCCTCTTTGACTCTTCTGTCAAAAGTACTTTTCATTTTCTCTTGATGTGACTGCACTTTATCATAGGCCTTATATCTTCGTTCTTCTAGTTCAATGATCTGATTTATCCTCCGCTGTATGTGATTTGGTTCTTCTTGCTGATCTTGGAAATATCTCATAACTGGGACCCCTAATGATGCTGGAAAAATCACTTCAGCTCCATATACCAGTTGGAAAGGAGACATGCCAATTTCCCTTTTAGTGCTAATCCTGTCGGCCCATAGAGCATATTTGAGTTTGGTATGCCAGGATCTCTTGTTGTCCTCCAACAGCTTTTTGATGATCCTTACTAGACTTTTGTTTGAGGATTCGGCCAACCCATTCCCCTGAGGATAATAGGCTGTCGAATGATTTAGACTTGTGTGATACTTATGACAAAAATTTATCATTTTCCTGGACTTGAAAGTAGCGGCGTTGTCTGTTACTATCCTTTTTGGACTCCCGAACCGAGCTAATATATTCTCTTCAAGAAAATCCATGATCACATTTTCAGTGGCCCTTTTGGTAGGAATGGCTTCTATCCACTTAGTAAAATAGTCTGTAGCTGTCAAAATCCACCTGTGCTGACCTGATGAGTTGGGGTTTATTTCACCAATAAAATCCAAACCCCATTGCTGGAAAGGAGCCTCAACTGTTATCGGATCCAGAGGGAGAGACAGTACTTTTCTCTTACCGTCGAAAATTTGGCATTGATGACATTTGCTGGTTTCTTTATATACATCAGAGAATAGCGTAGGCCAATAGTAACCAGCTCTTAGGATTTTGTTTGCAGTCACCTTCCAAGAATGATGTCCCCCGCAGTCTCCTTTGTGAAATTCTCTGGCAACTTGCTGGGCTTCATCTTCCAACAGACAATTTAGTAGAACTCCTCCAGGATCCTTCCAATAAAGATATTTATTTAGGATACAGTATTTAGCAGATTTCAGCTTTACAGATCTTGCTCTCGATTTACTTAACCCTTCTTGTGCTTGCAAATTTCGAAGGACATACACAATATCAGAATACCATGGGGTGGTCAGAAAGTCAGCCATCACTTCTACATCCAGCTGGTCAGACTGGTGAGTCAAAAAATTGATCTGTAAAGATTCACAATTTGAGTTTGTCATCATCTTTGCTAACCCCTGTCCTTTAACCAGCTTCGTGGGTTTTATTTCTATGTCATATTCTAATAATGTAGCTATCCATTTCGCTCTCCTGCCTTCTGTATCTAGCTGAGTCAAAATTGCTTTTACTGCAGCAGTCGGAACATGTGCAATTATATGTGAATGCAAGACATATACTCTGAAATCCTTTAATGCTTTAACTAAAGCATATGCTTGCTTTTCCACGATGTCATATTTCAATTCTCCATCTCGAAGTATTTTACAGAAAAAAGCTATAGGTTGTTCCTGGTTCTCATCATTTTTTTGTAATAATACAGCTGCTATAGTATGTTCCGAAGCATACAAGAATACTGAGAACTCTTTGGCAAAATTTGGACTTACCAAAACAGGTGCTTCTGAAATTGCTTTCTTGATTTCCCAAAATGACTCCTTAGCTTCTGCATTCCACTTTATTTCATGACCCTTTCTCAACATATTAGTAATATTCATCAAAATCTCAGTGAAGCTAGGTACAAATCTCCTCAGGAAATTTACCTGTCCCAGAAATGACTGTACCTCCTTTTTGCTTCTGGGCTCTCCCACTTTCAGGATTGCACTTACTCTCTCAGGATCAATCTTTATGCCATCTTTGGATATTATATGGCCTAGCAGCTTTCCTTCCTCTAATGCAAAATTAGATTTGTTAGGATTTAGGGATATACCATATTTCCTACACTTCATGAAAACCTTCTCAAGATGGTGCAAATGTTCTTTGTCAGACTTAGAGTAGACTGTGATATCGTCCATGTAGATCGCCACGAAAACTCCAATTTCCCCTACAAAAGCGATGTCCATAGCTCGCTGGAAAGTGGCTCCCGCATTCATTAAACCAAAAGGCATCTTTGCATACATAAAAGTGCCCCATGGTGTGGTAAAGGCAGTCTTCTCCTGATCTTCTGGTAACACTTTGATCTGGTTATACCCGGAAAATCCATCCAGCATCGAAATCCTTTCAGCCCCCACCACTTGCTGCAGCATGTGATCCATCTTGGGTAAAGGATAGTTGTCTTTCATGGAGACCTTGTTCAAATTGCAAAAATCTATGCACAGTCTTATCTCTCCACTCTTCTTTCTGACGGGGACCAAATTAGCAACCCACTTAGAAAATATGAGCGTTACAATGATTTTGGCATCAAATAGCTTCTTTATTTCCTTCTCGATCACAGGGAGCAATTTAGGGTTGATCCTCCTGAGCTTCTGTTTAAAAGGCTTCTCTCCAGGCTTTATAGGAATAGTATGTTGTATGATAGATGTATCATATTCTTTGAGGTCTTCATAATTCCAAGCAAACACATCTGTGTACCTTTTCATCAACTCCGCATATTCCCTTTTCTCCCTTTCAGGCAGCTTCTTGGACAGTTTTAGGATTTTAGGATTTTCCTCAGTGCCAATATTTTTGTCTTCAACTGCATCACCAACTGGTTTCACTTTGGGTTTCTTGGCAACATCATTCTGATCAAAGAGCCTCTCTAAAGGGATCAGGCCTCTTGGTATAAAATTAATTTTCAGCTGGATGATATCCTTACCTCCCAAGGTTTTCCTTAACTTTTCAGCATCTTGTTCTGATTCAACCGCTTCGTCATCTTCAGGGGTCCTATCACTACCATTTTCATTCTCAACATGAGTATTCACAAACTCTCCTGATAACTCTAGAAATCTTCGGATCTGCATATCATCTTTGAACACCTGCCAGTATTTGTAATTGTCAGGGATAGAAGGTCTGTTCAAAATCTCCACCTGGTGTTCCTTTTGACTGGTCATTGGGGTCTCAAATTTTCCAGCGGATACTGCTAAGGAATCAGCCACCATATTGTCAACCCTGGGAACTACCTGAATTGTATGCTCTGTAAAGAAATTGCCAATCATATCCCATACTTCATTTCTGTAAGCCCTCATCCGAGGATGTTTGGTTTGATAACTCTCATTTACCTAGTTTATCACTAACTCGGAATCCCCCAAGATCTTGACCCTCTGAGCCCCCAGATCTTTCAAAGCATGTAACCCCAATAACAGAGCCTCATACTCTGCTACATTATTAGTGCATTCAAACTGCAATTTGTATGACAAAGCTTTGAAATCATGAATAGGAGAAATGATGTAGACACCAGCCCCAGCACCAACTTTTGCAACAGATCCATCGAAATACATGATCCATTGGCCTTCTTTTTTCTATTTTACTTCCAGAGCCTACTGCTCCAAAACTTCTTTCTCTTTATTCTCCTCGGACTTCTCCTGTTATTCAGATTTCTTTTGCAATGCAGCTTCTAAATCATGTGGGACAGCATCATTAAAGAAAATGGAAGATCCCAAATCAGTATCAACAGCATATATATGATGAACTTCGGGTTTATCTTGACTGCTGACCACATAGGGAGTTCTCTTTTCACTATATAACCTTCTGCTACCATCTGGAATAGGAATCGTTGCATATGACATATCCATCTGTAAACTACCTTTCAGCTTGGAGGTCCAAGACCTTGATAGCAACACCCCAAATTTAGGTGGAATATCTGCTACCACCACATCCATGACTATAGTTTTAGATGGTAATTTATTCAGGGTCACCACCATGTCTTTAATTAAACCAAGGCATTTTACTCTCTTAGAATCAAATGAGTATAAATCCTTATATGGTCTAGTCACTTCTAATCCCATACTTTCCACAACCCCTTTAGGCATTAGGTTTTGTCATGCCCTCGAATCTAACGTAGCATTGTGGATCATTTTGTCATGCACATTCAGACTTAAATAGAAAGGAGGAACTTCTTCATCTTCGAAATTTTTAACTTTTGGTCCAAATGAAATAGCAGGGTTGTCATCATTCAACTCTAAAATGTCTGACTGCCATTCTCCTTGGTTTTTTATCATTTTGGTGATAGTATCTCTGTATTCAGTGTTTCTCAACAGCTCATTAAATGGAACAGAGATCTTTAGTTTTGAAATCTCATTCTGTAGGTTAAAACCAGCACCAATCTTTTCCACATCAATTGGAGTCGCCTTCTTTATTATTTTATCCCTTTGTATATCGTTTTCAACCTCCTTACTCACAGAGGGTTCCTTTTGTAATTCTTTTCCCTTTTCCCCATTCAAAGAACTAGAGGAAGGTTGATTTGGGTTTGCCTTCCCCTTATTTATGGGGACATCCCTATTTCTCAGTCTCATCCTCCTTTGCACGTCATCCATTGCATGCAAATAACCTCTCTGATATAGTTCGTTTTCAATTTCTTCATTTGGACCTTCCCGCGCAAACATATTATGTTCTTCTTCAGTAAGATATATTTCTGAATCCTGTTCCCCAAACAGATGAATCTCATTTTCAGGTGGATCTTCTTCCTCACCAACATAATTCTCAGGGAAAGGCGGACGGATAGGCTACTCTTCTTGATTTCTGGGATTCCTCTGGTCTCTCTGTCTAGTTTGGGGGGGAACAGGGTATTTGGTCTTCTGAAGTTTGGATTCCTGATCTGGGGATCCCCTTGCTCTCTATTGAAAGGTCTAGCATCCATGGTTAACTTATCCATCAACTTCTCCATTGTCTTCAGCATTATCTCAAATTTAACATATGCAGAAGAAGATGAAGTAGAAGGTACATTTTCTTCTTTTCTCCTCCTATCCATATCTCTATGCTTGATCTTCCCACTAGCCATCATGTTAGCTTCCACTTCTAGGGCATCAGTAAACATGGCAGCAAGAGTTGCCGATTTCCTCTCCCGCAAGGAGAACGCAAAATCATTATCAAAAGCTCCAGCATAGTGCAGTTTAGCAGCTGCAGGAGAAGGCTTTATATCTTCCGGGATAGAGTTATAAGCCCTCATGAATCTACTCGAGAATTCATGAACAGACTCAAAACCCCCTTTCTTAAGACCATTATACTGAGATAAAAGCTGTAGGGGATTCAGTTTATCATCCCATCTATCCAAAAATGCATTCTGAAAAGCCTGAAAATTCACAATAGACCCAGGTGGAAGGTCCTTAAACCACTTTTTTGCCTCCCCAGACAAACTTTGGGAAAATAACCGCATTTTGACATCAGGATAGTCCACTTCCTCCAAGTCAATGAAGTCTTCAAACTTGGCAACATGTTGTTTTGCGGTTATATCCCCTTCCCCATCAAATAAAGATATCCTCTGAGAATAATTTTAGGGGAGATTATGTAACGCAACAGGGAGACGCAAAGGGGCAAATCTAGCAGCCATTGGTTTGGGTGGGTTCACAGGAACTGCAGTGCTTTGAGAATGCTCGGAGGTGGTTGTTTCGGCTTTAGAGGTTTGTTGCAAGCCCTTCCAGAGGGAATCTAACAGATAGGACTCTAACCTACTAGGATTGGGCTCAGTATTTTTGAGATCGGATTCAGACCTAGCTCTCAACCCACAAGGAAGGAACTCGGCATTTTTTAGGTCGGGTTCAGATCTAGTTCTTAACAGGGTCTACGCAGTATCGACTTCCTATGCTGGATTACTATGGGAATCAGGTGATGACGATGGGCCGAACAAAGGGAAATCTAACTTCTCTTTATTCTTTCTCTTAAACAACTTTTCTGGATCTTCAAAGCTCTTCAGGATTTCAGTATCAGAGTTACCTCCTGTATGCCTTCTTGAAGCCAGAATGTCGTTCTTGAATTCTGAAACAATTTCACAATGAATTCGCCAAGGCAAATATACAACCTCCTTTTCTTTTAGAAACTCCTGTTTGCCCACAGAAATCTCTCTTAATCTTTGTCGTTCTCTCGAGGCAGATAAGCACTTTCATCCCCGGCAATAGCGCCAGTTTGTTAGCACTCAGAATGTACCCAGGTTGTAAAAGGTACACCCCGAGGTAGCAGCAAAACCGCTTTAGGAAGAAATTGGTATTTTCTTCCAGAGAGGGATCTCTCAATACAAATCTTACAAGGCCAGATGGTAAACAATATTTGAAGATTTATTTGTTCGGTTGAAACAATTACATATCCATTGGGCACGGATCCATATACATATAAAAGATCACAAAGATGTATACACAAGACTTATCAAAGGCAAGATAATCACATAATTGCAGTCATTCCATTTATCAAGGTGAAATAGAAAAGACGAGGGAACAGCCCATCAATACAGAGCGTCTAAGACGAATTCCATATCAACTTTAGTAGAAAAAATCATATAATACCTGAAACAATGAATAGAGCATAAGCATATGAATTCTAATCATCAAACACTATGTTCTAGATATGAAGAAAAAACAGAATGGAGCGTTACACAGGGGAAAATACAATTACGCAAAGAAAGAAAGCACAGACTGCAACATCAATGACACATGAATCTCTGAAAAAATTCTCATGCATTCATTTTTGGTATTAAAATAAAACAGATATGTTCTCCACAAATCACCTCATTCGATGGGTTCCAACCCCGATCTCATAAAAAGATACAAATTTATAGATAAAACAATAAGCCTGCCCCCAGCAGATCAATAACAGAATGATCGGCGTAAATTAGAGTTTGTAACTGAATTCCTACACCACTAGGAGGTTGTTACAACTCCATTCCTAATAGATCACTAAGTACAAATCAACTGGATAACAAACTTTCGGCCAACAGCTCCACGTCTTTGCCCCAACAGCTCCACGCCTTTGTCCCATCAGCTCCACATCTTTGCCTCATCAGCTCCATGTCTTTGCCCCATCAGCTCTTCAGCACCTGACACCTGTTCCTAGGGGGAAAGAATATACTTTGTTTTCCCAAAAAGCTCTACAGCTTTCCACTTCTCCGAACTTGGGGTGTCACACTCCATCATCTCCCGAATAGCTACCTCGAGCTCCATATATGCTTCATAAGATTTCTTGGGCAATCTGGCTCTGATAACGACGAACTTCTGCAAGACTTCGAAATCTTCTGTTAAAATGTCTACAATGGTTTGCCCTGTCAGATTTTTCTCCAAGCTATTAAATTTCGAGTGGTCCATGCGAGCCCGGACAAGCAGGTGATGATAATGTTCAGGCGGGAGCATCCTACCTTCTTCGTCCCAGAATGATGGCAGTCCATCTTCGAACAACTCTTTAAACTCTTGTTTGAACTTAGTGACCTGCACAAGCAGTTCTTCTGACTTCTCTTGGACAATATTCATTAAATGGTGTTTGTGGATGATCTTCTTCGCCGACAGCACTATTGAGATTCTGTCCTTTATGCCCATGTCGTGCAGCTTTTGGTATGTTAGTGAATTCAGAAATTTTAATGTATTCTGAGCTGTAGTGAGGGGTCTTCTTGCCATGTGTTCATCCACCAGTTTCAGTCTTTGTTGGGCCAACTCTGTCAGCTTACACAAATCATCAATAAAACTCAAGTAGTGCCGGAACTTGGTAGTCTCTATAGTCAAGGTATCCCAGATAATATGTTTCGCCCCCTGAAGAGGGTCTTTCCCAATGCATTTTTCTTTTTAGCTCATCGAGCTTTTTCTGTAATTGGTTACTGTCATGCAAGATCTGTTTTCTGCTTTCACTCATCTTGGTTAATTCGGCCTTTACTTTTTCATTCTCGGCTTTCAACTCCTTAATAGCTTCCTCCTTCAAACTCACTTGGGACATAGACACCAACAGGTCATCTGCAGAAAAATCAGCTAATGGCTTCTGGATGTTTACAATAGATAAGTCATTACCGGTAGGTGTTTGGCTCATTAGCTCTTCCATAATCTCCTTTTCCTCGGTTTGATCTTTCTTCATCACGGAGATTTGGGATAGCAGCTCCTCCCTCTCGGTCTCCCACCTATCCTTTTCCTCTTGCAGCTCTCCAGCCTTTCCTTTGTATTCCATCATCTCCTGATGGATTTTATCTTTCTCCTCCTAGAGAGCTAGTAATTCAGCAAATTGGACATGTTCTGAGCCTGGTATCTTCAACTTCTTCTTCAAAACCTGTAGCGCATTATCTTTCTCTTCTAGAAACTTCTTGACAGCTTGGGTATTGTCTGAGCTAGCAATGTCCACATGCAGTTTTCTGATCTGAATAACATTTGCCTTATTTTCCACTTTCTCATGCTTTAACTGGACTTCCAATTTGTCTACCAACACCTGTAATTTGTTTATCCTCACCATGGCCTGCAGTAAATCTGAGTAGATGATGTCGCTGGTTTGTTTATGCAGCTGAATTTTGTCTGGGGTGCTGATTTTGTCTAGCCTGACTTCTATCTCAGACATCCTCTTGTCATTCACTATGGCCATCTTAAAAGTATTTTTCTCAGCATCCCTAGCCAAAACTAGAGATGTTTTTGAACTGTTCAAGTTTCTTACCCTCGGGAGCAGACTTCTCGTTTCCTCTAGGGACTGCTTCCTCTTTTCCATGTAGCTCGCCTTGAGCTCTTCTCTTGACTTAAATAAGGTGTTGGTTTCTGGACTGTCTGCACCACATTCTAAACCTTTAAAGGAGAATTGATTGACTTGCACGGTCTTCACAAGGACTAAGGAAGCTTTTTTTAAAACATCAGACACTTCTTCATCTACAGTCTCACCCCCTCCGAGCAGCCTTGCCTTTTTATGGGACGCCTCTTCGTCCACTTCCATATCCTCAGCATCGGACAAACTCCTCTTAACCGCAACACTAACACCCTCTATGATTTGGATTGTTGTACCAGGTGCAGGATGTGTCTCTTCATCGGACTTTGACTCTCAGTAAACTGCAGTAAATTAGCCATTT
Source organism: Pseudotsuga menziesii (assembly GCA_001517045.1). NCBI lineage: Eukaryota > Viridiplantae > Streptophyta > Pinopsida > Pinales > Pinaceae > Pseudotsuga > Pseudotsuga menziesii. Next base: position 321,557 of record LPNX010374794.1, read on the forward strand.
CAGCTAACCCCTCAACAACTTGATGTTCAAATGGCTTGTTCCTGTTAGCTTGTTTTCTCAATGAGATCACTTGGTGGGGGTCGTAATTCACATTTGGTTCTTTCATAAAATCCATATCTTCCAGCAACTTTTCTACAAAAACCAAGGCACCCTTGCTTTTAAAAATGAAGGTGCCAACCTTAAACAGAAACTTGATGTTCGAAGACTTCTTGAAAGCACAAAAATTTTCCTCCTCGAACAGCAATCTCTGTCTCATGAATTCCAATGCGAAGATTATCGGGGTCAAGAAAGAAGGCAGCCTATAAGGCTGACCAGTGAAGCCATATATCCTCAACACAGTATATTCTCTGTACAAAAACCAGTCTCCAACCCGATCCTCTAGTGAAGACTGCATTAAGCTCCTCATTTCATCCAGGACACGGGGTAATTCTTCATTGAAGAGCAATTTGTACATCTCAGACATGATCGAATTGGCAAATTCGAACATGCTGATTTGTTTTGGTAAATCAGGAGAGCACAGAGTATTCAGAAACTTCAACTCAGAGATATTGGAACATAGTAGCATATTAAGCAAATAAGTCTGGAACCTGAAAAACCGGACCTTGGGGAACTCGCTTAGCTGAAGATGAATTGCTTCGGCCAGGTATTCGTCTAAATTAAAAACTGGGGTTGACTGAGACTCAGAAACAGGGGAACTCATTCTCAACAAAAATCCAAGAATGACCTCGCCCACACGACAATCCTCATCTAGGCCTAGTACTTGACACACTAAATAAATGACCAATTGAACTTCACTCTTGAAAATATGTGCAGGGTAGGGCATGAATACACCATCTAAAGACTGACCATCCTTTAAAACACTCAACAGGAATTTACAGCGGGTTTCGGCTTCGCACTTCTTGTACAATTCGACTAGGATTGACTCATTTATCACTTCATGACTATCTGGGTAATTTTTCGGCAAACTAAGGATTTCTCGAATGACCGCAGCATCGACTCTACACAATACTTTGGACTCAGACCGACTGACAATAATTCTTTGAGACGGAGAATAATTCACACCACACCACTCTGCGAACTCTGGGAAATGGAGGGTTTGCTCGATGGAGAAATAGTACAAGAAATACTTGCACACGTTCAACACATCGTTCCCTCATGAATGGTAATGCCATAATCTCTCTTTGCTAACAGACACGCTTTCCACAAAGAGGAAGGGGTCGCATACATTCCTATCCCTGTCTACTAAGAATTCTTCTCTATCATCTACGACTTGACCCGACATTTGAGCTTCTTTTCCCGGGTCCAACACTGAACTTCACACTGGTAACTTTGAGAAGGGGAATTACAAAGTTACTGGGCTTCAGTTTTACCTGGCTTACTGTGGAGGTGTGTGCCCAGAGCGTGTTTGCACCTGACGAATAGAAGCTGAGCACTGACAAATGGAAGCCGACAGATAGACCAGTCCTTTTCGCCCGTTCCCAATGAATAAAATAACAATGATGTGGGTCAACGCTACTTTTATAGGCCGCTTTTATCCCTAGAGCCTACCACAATTCGCCACGTGGATGATCATTAACTTTCCGCAACCACCATCTACTATCAGCCGCGCGTCTTTCTCCTCCGGATTTATTACCAACCGTTGATCTATTCTTTGCAATTTTCTGGTCTTCGGATCGCATGCCACGTATCTTTTTCCGCCAGGCGTCTTGGCAATAAACACTGTGCACTTCCCCATCCCGTAATCACTCATGACCGTAGATGTGACATGCTTCCACCCTTCACCGTTGGATCAGATGCCACGTCCCACATTCCGCTGGCCCCTTTGACTTTAACCATCGTGCAAATCTGAGTCCCGGACTCATCCACATCCGTCAATCTGACGTACCTTTACCAATGGACCGTTGGATCACATGGTGTTTACCAAATTCTGCTGGGTTCCTTCGCTTTAACCTTCGAGCAACTTTGATCAGAGGAATCATTCCCAGCCGTCGATGCGATATGCCTTTAACCACGCACCGTCGGATCATCCGCCAGGTACCCGATTTCGCCGGGCAATCCGGGATTATCTGTCGTGCACGTTCATCTTCTGGAATCCTTTCCAGCCATTGATGTGATTGCTCGGCATTTGTCAGTCGTCAGACCCGTCGACATCTCCCAATTCCGCTGGCAGCCTCGGACTTATCTCTCGCGCAATTTCACCCGCCGGAAACCATAATGGCCGTCGATCCACTTCGCCTCTGATCCTCGGCCGTTGGATTAATCGTCCCACACACATTCCGCTTGACGCTTTTGGCTTATCCGCCATGTAGGTTCCGGTTACGGAATTAATCCTGTGCATTGATGTGACCCGATTCCGCCCCTCCACCGTCGGATCGAGAGGAGTATACATGATTCTGCCAGCCTCCCTTTCCTTAACTGACTCACGCTTTCACAAGGCGGATTTGATGTGAGCCGTGGATCTGCTTAGGACAACTTTATAGCCTTTGATCTGTGCCGCTGGTTAAAAGCCCGAACCTGTCTTATCCTCCTCGCATGTTTCGAAGAGTGGAGGGAATATCAGCCATTGATTTGCTCTTCTCTTCCATCATGGCCTAGGATCTTTACTAACTTGGCCGATCTTTTGGTTATCATTCCACCTTTACATTATATCCTTAAACCAAAGTATTTAAACAACATAATATTACCTCCAACATGGTCTTATTTCTGCTTTGCTAAATACAGGTGTTAACAACTTGTAACCTTTCTTTTTGTACATGTGGCTAACTGTACTACCTATGACTTATCAAACTTTTCAGGTACCAAATTGCATAAATCAACTATGCTACATGAAGTATAACTCAAGCTTGCGCCTAGATCAATTAAGATGGAGATAGGTTGATTGTTTATCATACCTTTAATTTCGACCATGGAATTCCGGTGGTATGCTTGTTGATTTTCTAGTGCAGCGCAGATTCTGGGCATGCTTCTGGCCATATCCCCAACAGTAAGGGCTTCCTGGATAGAATGGACATTAAACTTCTGCTTCCTTTATGGAAAGTATTAGTAAAGTAGTGTTTCTCCCCACACTCCCAACATTTTAAGGGTTCTTTTTGTGTTGTGTTTTTATTATGAACAGTTGAGGGTACTACAGAATCTTGAGCTTTAAAACTTTGTAATTATTACCCTAATGCCCTCTGTGATTATTTCCCATGTTTTTATTAAACTTATTTTGTTTTATTTTAGAATCAAAATTATTTGGCCTTTGATTTTTCCAAGCAGGTATACTTTCTCTTTTATTCTTTTTTTTATCATAACAGAAGTTGGCCTTCCTCATTGCTTCCTCTAGTGTCTTTATATTGTCATATTCAATTCGTTCTTTAAACATGAGGGGCAGGAAGCTAAGGAACCGTTGTATCTTGGTCTTCTCATCAATTATGTTGGGGACATAGAAAAGTAAGCTTAAGAACTTACTACAAAGTTCTTTCATGGTTATGGCCGCTAACCTTAGTTCATAAAAATCCTTGGATTTTTCTTCATAATATTGTTCAGATAAATATTTTCTTTTAAACAACTTCTTAAAAAATTTCCAGGTTACATACCTTTCTTTTATACCCCTTTCTTGATATCTTGCCACCATATATCTACCTTTCGAGTCATATTATAAATGGCCATTTTTGCTTTCAACTCATCTGTTTAATTATATATTTGGAAGTAGTTTTTCATACCAAACAGCTAGGCCTCTGCCTCCTCGCCCTTCTCGATTTCTCCATTAAACATGGGTGGTTTAATTTTTTTGAACTCCCCAGATATTTCCTCGTAGGGTCTGTACATTTTCTTCTTTATATTTTCGTCGTTTCTTTCACTTGACTCTTGAGTTTTTTTGTGATGTTTAGCTGACTCTTCACTTGAAGTGACAGGGTTATGGCTAGAAAATTATAGCTTCCTACCCTTGCGTTTATTGTACGGGGCATTTTTAGGCAGTTCCTGATCAAAATCCTTATTTGTATCATTTTTCTTCATTATGGATTTTTGCTAATAGGATAGTGATCAGTTCTTCTTAAGCCTTGAAAATTCGCTCATTATTTTCCTTAACCTTTCTTAATTCAAATCTTAGTTCATTCACAATCCTTTTTAATTCATATTTATTGTCTTGACTTTCATTTAGATCTACCCAGAACTCTCCATCCCTTAGATTATCCTCTTCATTTAAAGGTTGTTACGGGTGACGTTCCTCTTCTGCATACATTCCTGCATCTGCCATATTTCCTCCAAAATATATTTGTACTTCTCTTTGTTGTGTAAGAGAATTTTCAAGACAAAATAAACATGAGTTAGTTTGTTGTTTTCTATAGTAGTTTTGTGTTGACTATATTCAGGCCTAGTGTTGAAACCATGCTCTGATACCATATGAAACATAACTCAAAAATCATATATAAAAAATATATATATATCCATATATCTTCATACATATTAATAAAATACCCAGTTGTTATGAGAAAATACAAATAAAAAGAAACCTTAGCCATATTTAATGGTCAGATTCATCCTTGTACATTCATTCTCAGGTGTAAGGACCACTGTAATAGTCATTCCACCATTGATAGATCCATTCTGCAACCATAATAGTCCTTTCCACACTAAACTGAGTTTTTCGCCTTCTGCCTTCCGCTGCAGAACACAGAAGTCAAAAAACCAACAACTCGATACTTTCATTTGGCCACTTTTCACATTCTACAAATGCTTTTCACACAGTTGATCCTTGCGGGAACAACCTTGACTGTCGATCTAGATTTGACGTGGAAATCGTATCTCGAAAAGTCCAAGTTCTGTTAGCTTAATCCTTTACTTTCCGTGTTTCTCCTTCCGCCTTTTCGCTGCGGAACTCAAGAATCGAGAACTCAACCTTCTGTTAACTTAATCATTGGCTCTCTGTGTTCTGCCTTTCGCCTTTCTGCTGCTGAACTCGGGAATTGGAAACTCAACCCTCTAGTAGCTTAATCCTTGACTTTCTGTGTTCCTCCTTCCACCTTTTCGCTGCAGAACTCGATAATCAGAACCTCAACCTTATGCCTTGTATTTTTCCTGTTTCCACCTTCTACCTTCCGCAGCTTCTATAAACCATTGATCTCTTTCACAGATCTAATCCTAATCGTTGATCTGATTCCTTTGCGGATTCTATAATGAATCCTCTGTGACTATTATCAGTCGTTGATCTGCTTTGCGGATTAGATCGTACCGTTGATCTTCTAATTTTGGGAATCAAGCGGAAATCAGGTTTCCTTTCAACTCTTCGTAACTTCCGCAAATCTGTCCTTACACACTTCTATGAATCATCGATATCGTTGAGCATGAGATCTATACCATTAATATTCTAGTCTTTTGGATCAATGTTTATCTTCGCAGATTCAAGGGTTTCTGGTCTAACTTGGGGTTTTTGTTTTACTATAAGTTAAGCTGAATCTATAGGTTAAAGAAAACCAGTAACCCTTCTTGACTCCCTCGCCTCTATACATAATAATTAAAACTAGACCACATTAGGTTAATTATGGATTCATACTGTGAATTAAGGTTCCCCCCTGCCTGCACAAAGATTGCATTCATAATATCAAAAAGATAAAGATCTTAACTATAAACCAACATTATTATATCAATAGGAAATCCAAATTCGAAAAGAAAAAGTAAAGAAATATTTACATAAATCGATACATTCAGGAAAAACATAGTAGAATATCCGATCAGTTACAAGATGAGAATTTTGGAAAGTAAAACATGGTGAAGAAGATCTGGATCAACGAAAGCAGTTGATGGTGGGATCCGATCAACAGTTGAGTTCACTCGGTGAACTAGCACGGTCAAATAAAAACCTTAAGGGCATGATACTTTATGCAATCCGCCCTATGACCATTGAAGTCCACCATTGATCTAGATCTGAAGGTCCTTCGTTCATTTCGCTGGTGAACTAGCAAGGTAGTTAAAAGCTGGATACATGAGCAAAATCATTTATGAAATCGGATCCACAAAAAATTTTAATTTTGCTCTTGGTTGAATGCTTGTGGAACCATTGGCCAGGGGAGGTTGATTTAGTAGATCTACCAAGTTTAGAACTGGACTAAAATCTAGTGACAATCAATCTAAAGATTGTTAACAAGGAGCCTGGAAATCGGATTCAGAGAGCAAAATTTTAAGATGTTCTCATAAGAAACAATGAAACTAATGGATCGACTCCAGAACCAACATTATCATTTCAACGGCATTTTAAAATCAAGAAAAAAAAACAATGAAGATTTAGCAAAAAATATGCATACTAGGAAACACCGTTAAAAGTAGGAAAAGGTTTGAAACAGAGGATTTCATCCATTGTATACATACTCATCAATTCTAATCATTCAATTATTGATTCTGAAACCATTAACAGACTTATAACCATCAGAACTAAGTAAATTTTTAGTCATGACAAAATACTAATTGCTACAGTAATAGCATTACTACAAATATTTGATACTTTAGAGAACATGGATATTTGTTCTACGGAATGCATAATCCTACTATCTGGAGATGTAACTGTACATATATTTCACATACACATCCTATTGTAACTAGGACTTGGTCATTTATGAGCCTCCTTCTCTTCAACAACTCAACTAGGAGTGCAGACCTGATTTTTGGGGATGATGCCTCCTGCATTGCGAGTTCTCACTTGGTGGTTTCAACCACTTGTCATTTCCCTCTTGTGGGTCAGCGAACACTCTTTCAACAACTATTTCCACTTGTGTTCTCCTTTAGCAATTTTGATTAATAAGAAATGTTTTATTACAAAAATGTTTTATTCTTGACGTTCGTGTCAAAGAATAATAATAATTTAAGGTATTTTCCAACAAAATAACAATTATTAAATCAGGGGGTATTACAATAGTTTGGGTTTTTAATATGTTAGTTATGGGCTGGAAGTTGGGCTCTTATTGGACTCTATTGAGTGCTTATTTTCGTCTCTTTTTTGGGGTCCTCTTGAAGGATATCCTGGTCATTTCCAGTGGCACCTTTGGATTGTAATTTGTATTCTACTGAATGATAATTGCATTTTTATCCTTGGATATTAAAAAAACACCTCTTTCTAGTTCAAAGCAATCCTTTTACAACATGTAATACATGATTTGTGCATTTGTGACCAAAGCCTTTCTCTTGAAATCTTTGGTTATATGAGTACTCATGCTACACATGCCCAATCTTCCACATGCCATCAATGCTACAACATAGTTAATCCACGTAGTCTCTACAACATATAAACATATAATTTATGGTGCAAAATCAATGCCATATTCTCCAACTTCATCAATAGAATCTTATAGTTAATTCAATGGGTGTGCCTACCATTTTGAATTATAGAAGTTAACCAAGTCCACATTACCACTAGAAACAACCCACTGATGTCTAAGAAAAATGTGAGTTTCTTAGCTCTTAATACAACTTTGCAATTGCCTCATTAATTTCTTATCTCTTCTATTCTACAATATGCATCAAATCCATTTGCAAATGGTTCGACAATTATCCTTTAGCACACCAAGTTCTCCACATACAAAAAAAAATGCAACTGTTTGAGCCATAATGATTTATCTATATTGCTATAATCATGACATTCTTTGTAGCTCATTCTTTTGTACTAGAAATAGAGGTATAGTGGAGACAGTTCCTTATGTAATTTGTTATCTATTGGTGTTAGTCTCTATCTATCTCATGTTCTTGTTTAATTGTTTATATGCCACACATATATGCTTAGGCAACACTAGAACATTCTATAATTGAATTTAAATATATTTTCATCTCATATCAATATTTCCACCATCACAAAACCACATGCACTATGTCTCTAATAATTTGTTTTTGCTCGACCGAGTTGTTGTTTACAACAACTTGCTATCCCATCATCATTGTCATGTTGTCAGAATTGGTTGTTGCACCAGCACAAAATCATTAACATTCCTTACCAATATCAATGAAATTGAAGTGTGCATTTGGCCTCTTATCATATCCTTGGTGATGATATACAAAGCATTCAATGTGTGAAATTTGATACACATGAGCTAAGGCCCATAATTATTGGATGCAAAAAATTATAGACTTTACAAGGTGAATCACTAAGTTGAATGCCATTCAATCAATTGTTCTTGTATGTGTTTATATACAAAGCATCCAATGTGTGAAATTCGATACGCATGAGCCAAGGCCCATAATTATTGGATGCAAAAAATATATAGACTTTACAAGGTGAATCATTAAGTTGAATGCCATTCAATCAATTGCTTTTGTATGTGTTTTAATCTCATAGTTTTACAAGATTGATATGTGTTACAATGGATTGTTAAGTAAACAATACACCTAGAACCAAGTCAATGGTGTTTTGGACTTGACAATGTTATGGTACTTCAATATGATCTTTGAATATCATTATACTCTTCCAAAAGTGTATCCAATTACTCATGTTATATGGGTATTGGAACAAAATTTATCCGTGTGCCACAATGATCAGCATATCATGTGAGCATAGTACATCATCAATAACTTAATTCCCATTAGTGGTTTATTAAACTTTGGCACTACCTAGCAAAAATAAAGGAAACCTAGATCTTGTGCAAACCCTAGTGTTTTGTGTCTTTACACAACATCTTTGTAATAAAAACAAAACCATGTACAAATGAACTATTTTGTTTATAAGCTCATAGTGCAATATGATAAATTGATGGTTCTAGTCCCTCGTATTTTTTCTTATATCTTATGTTAAATAATGTGTAATTGGAGCGAATAATGTTGATTGAGGCCTATTTTCCCCATAAAATTAACTCGGTCTTGTTGTCACATCCATAGTAGTCGAGGCTGCCATGATTCCAACCCAGTCTTGAGCACAAATTTCCTGAGCTATCCCTTTACCATTTTGTACATGAGATCAGTAGTTTATAAGCATTCAGATGATGATCACTCTTATACTCAGTGGACCCAAAGCATACACACTTTCAGTTTCATGCAATGACTGAGCCTTATGACCCTAGATTTGATGATTGAGTTGGTTATTCTTTATTTTAGAGAAGATATGTTGATAGTTCCCATGATATACAGCAAAAGTGCTCCAATTCCAATCAATTGTATAGATCATATGCAAGTATATGGCCCAGCTGGTATATGGTTTGTGCACTTAGATTATGGTTTTTCTCTTTTATCTATTTTAGTAGCTTGACTTGGTTTATGGTGGCTATACATTGGTGATATCTTATCTAGATTTTATTATTAGTCTAACGTATAAGTGATTTAGTGGCTTTACTTAGGAGGTTCTTGTGTATACTCATTGGTCATGCCCTTCACTAGTATGGACTTGGTCATTTCACTACATGGACTCAGCTTGCTAGTTTTGGCATCGCCTTATCACTTTCTTCATCCATCCATTATTGTCAACATGTTTCTTTTATCCTTGACTTGTCTCTTGGCGAGTGAGATTGAGGATTTCCCCTGCCTATGCCTATGTGTTGGATTAGATTCCATGTTTTCCTTGTGTCTCAGTGTTGGTTTGTGTGATTTTCATCACATGGATTGTCTTCCTCTAATTCTTGAAAACGAGTAGTCCTAACCAAAAGTTTCTTTAGACACTAAGATATTGAAACTTAAATTCTCTATATAAATGGATGCCTAGTCAACAAAAGTGGTGTTTTTAAATACTAATGCAAATAAAGTAAATTATATTCAAATAGCTAGTCAGTTACCAGAGACGTGCACTCATCCTTTGTATGATGTACGGTTGTTTTCCAATACAAGGCAAAAGGGTGGTCACTCCACTGCACCTAAGGACAGTGGTGGGCAATGGAGGCCATACCGAGTCATTATCTGAGACCCGCAAGGCTATTCAGGGCACCTGCTCTTGGAGGATGGCTAGTAAAATTTTATCCAAATATTAAAGTTTTCAATGTTAAATCTAAAGAGTGCAAAGCTGACCATAAGTAAATGTAATAAATGTTACTTGTCTAAAGTCTAGTTGAAACATTCTCATCATTCCACCCATATGTGAGACACCACCATTCCCTAGTGTTCATCCAATCCAACATATCTATAGTGTGGATCCCCTCTATCTTTCAGCTAAGATGTTCACAGTGTTGAGATTCAAGTCATTTCCCCTAGCCTAGCCTTGCTTTTCCATTCTTACCCATGATTAGCAAAATGGTCAAGTCTATAAATGAGTATACACATGAGGCTCTTGTTTGGAGAAACTGATTACTTTGATTTGTACGTATTATTTACGTATATTACTTATAATTGCCAGTTAAAATCCACTTTATACTTTAGTATTGCTACTAAAATAGATAAGGAAGTGTGATTTATCCTTTTGTGCCTTGCAACATTAGATATTTTCAGTTGGGTCATCATTTTGGTCATTTTTTATGTGATCAACTAAGTTTGACCAAGTCAACAATAGGTTCAAGGATGAGTTTGGTCGATAGTGTTTGATATTGCTTATCCATGGCTTATCAATGTTCATTATATGGATTCATACTTGAAGAAGGTAGTTTCTTGTGATGGCTTGCATTATTTTTATGATTATCAGCATTTACAAACCTTATTTGGATTATTGTCTGGGCATGGATGGACCTTTTGATGGACATATGGAGTATGAGTCCTCATTCCTAGATGATTTGGACATTATGAATCCATTGGTACATTTTTTTCAGTTTCGAGCATAGATAGTGGGTGTTATGGTCGGTTCATCTTCCAGTTGTCAAGGAAATCAATTTGGTCCAATGGGGAAATGAATTTACATGAAATTAGTCTGAGGCATATTGTTGATGTATTTTACACCCTATGGTGTCATCTTCATCATCTATGGGGTCCTAACATCCTCCTTCACACTTCATAGGGGTGTTTCCCTTTTTATTGAGGGGTCACAACTTAATAACTTTAGTCACTTTATATTATGCTTTATGATTATATCTTATGATTGTGCCTTGGGGCGTTACTAGTGAAGGATATGTTCTACATCCTATTCCCCACCATGTGCTATGTTATTATTCTTAGTCACTTGTTATGACTTACGTCCCCCCTAGGCGTCTTTGAAGGAGTGTGCCCCTCTTATTTTGAGTGATCCATGTATGTTTTATCCAACTCATTTTAGCCATTGATATTAATGTTGTATATTTTGATCCTATCCATCTATACTTTTGGATATAGAGATTTTTTATTGGAGAGATTTATATATTGAGATGCTCTCTCATTTGTAAGAGACTTTTGGCTCTTGGATTCTAGTGATAATAAAATATTTTTTGTGAAATCTTGGAAGCTTTTACGAATGTTCTCGTGTGAATAATGGAAATTCTTTTCTCTCTATCATTCTTGTGGATCTATGTTTTTCCATACCATTTTTGCAGGGGGTCGTACCATTTGTGGAGATAGTGATTTGATGGAGGCGGTATTGTGAGGCAAATACATACCTCTTCCTCAAATCATTTTTGTCTTGGGGAGTATTTTATTGTATCTTGTCAACATATTTATTCTTCTTGATTCATTCTTCATGAGTTGTATTTATTATTGTAAATCGATTCTTACTTCGATAGATCGTCTCTTGCAAGAGGAGGGCACATTGGTCACTTGGAAGGCATAGAGATTTCACCTGAGAAGCATTGAACTCACTTACAATTGATCGGATAGGGAATATCATCATCACACTTATTGCCCGCAAGTATTTCCAAGTACATTCCATTGTATTTTGCATTTCTAGGATCTATTCCAACTGTCACCACTGAAACCCTAAGTTAAAACCATCATTTTGTAGATCCGACAATTGTTTTTGTTTGAAACTTAAAACCCAAGTCTTAATATTTTATAAACCCTAGATCTAAAGTTTGAACTGAAACTAACCCGACTAACCCACGGATATAGCACTTTCCATCTTTATGAAATTATCTCTACTTGGGTTTTCAGTCATTTTACCAGATCTATTAGTTGGGTATAGCTTGAACCCTCTAAAATCATCAAATCTATCATCAAGCACCTTCTCTAGTTTCATTTCATCCATATTTTCCTCATTTGGGTCCACACATTAGTTACTTGCATAAACCCTAGGTGGATCTCGTTTGGATATTATCCCTTAGCATTAGATATATCTAGATCTAATCACCTAAACTTAGTGGTACTCTTTCTCTTGGGTTGAGCATTTTTTTGTTTCCTAATCCTCCTCAACTTGATCATAACTTCCACACACCACATCTACTTCCTAGATCTAGATATATCCACCCAAGATCTAACTCGTGTATCCATCTTTTAACCTTTAGAGTGTCATGAAGTGGTTCGCTATCCTTGTAGAGCCCCCAACTGGGTATCTTTTAAACTTTTATTTACAGTCAGAAAATTCACTTTACATATACAGTTTGAAAATCTATAAATCTGGTTTTTTTTTCTACTTCTAACAATTTACTGTTAACTATGCAGGTAACAAAGATAATCACAGCATATAAACCTTTAAAATTTAATTAACAGAATTTGCCATAATAATGCTGGAAAATACCTATAGATAGCTAGTAGGTCCACCTTTGTTGCTGCCCTTGTTTGCCATTTTTTCTTGCTTTTCCCTGCAGCCAAAAGTCCTTCCCAAGTTCTGAAACTCAACCAGTCCAAACCAGTCTTGCCACCCTGCCAACTGGCGAGGTCTCGCCGACCACCCAGCTCCAAAGGTACCCCTTTGGACCCCCGAGTCCAAACCGAGTACAAGCCCTAAGCTGTTGTATCCCCTCAAAATCAATCTCCAATAAACCCCTTCTTTGCAGCTCTCTTCTCCCAAAACTTCTCAAAAAACTAAGGTAAGGATGATCCCCTTCTCCTCCCTCCTTTCTCCCTCTTATCCCCATGTTTGCCGACCTTTCCTCCCCATTACTACCCCTATCTTCATCATAAATTTTTCCACCCCCTTCCATCTAACATGTAAGTCCTCGAGCCCTCAACTTGGACTTGGACTCATTTAATTATTTAAATTAATATTAAAAGGGTGTTGGTTGGGGTCACTTCTCAACCGAAATTTCTAATTCAATAAATTTTAATCCTTTGATTGAATATAATAATTTTAAACATATCCTTACTCTTATTTCAATATTTGACCATTTAATTAATAAATAATAAATGTTATATATATTATATAGTTTAAATTTGCACGCTTCACCAATTTAATTTAATTGACAGTAATTCTCAATTGGTTAATTACACTTACCTAATCATTTAATTAATGATTTCTAATATTTATAATATGTAAATTCCGTTTAATTATAAATTCACTAATTCAATTTATCAATTATGAACAATAATCCTATCAATGTGTAATCATATTAATTAAATAAAATTCACTATGATTTAATCGACTCATATACCTATTTCCATTCTAATTACACCTTAGTTTGTAATTAGCTAATTAACATTCATTACTAAAGATAAGCATAGTCTTGTTAAAATTAATTAACATTATTAACACATAATTAATTTAAGGGATCAAGTTGCTATCAACTTATTTAACCTTATAGCTACATTTCAACCCTTAGTCTTGGCTAATTAACTCATTAACATTCAATCAAGCATTCTAATCAATTGCATTAGTCACTACCTAGGTTAACCATTGCTTTGTTTATTATTCAACCATAATTAATTATTAATGGACAATAATTAACCATTAATCAACATTATTAACCCTAATCATCATTATTAACTTAATCGACAGTATTAACATTGATCAACAATAGTTAATTACTAAACGACAGTAATTAATATTAAGCGACACTAATTGACATTATTACTCAACAATATTTCATGTAATTCATAATATGTAGGCGAGTTATGTAAGCGTAGCTACTGCTTACATTCCTCACGTAAGTACACTAAAATTAATAATTCACATACATCAATCATAATCAAGGAACTTATTATTTACCGACACATGTTTTAGCATAGTTTACAAGGTATGATCCATTAGCTTACTGAAATCCATGTTACGACAATTCATACATCACTGATTTACGACACATACTAACCAAGGGTTTTACACACCTATAGTTAGATCTTGTTTTCACCCCTACTTCCCGCTACATCTATCTACCTACATCATTACTAACTTCCACATCCTATCCTGTCCTCTGCTGGACTACCCTGGAATGTCAAGCCATGACCGGTTCCAGCTAGAACCCGTAAGCAGAAGTGTCGACCACATCGACCAAGCTTCCCCAGCAGGAAACCACCAGTCATCATCACACACCTTGGGGAGCACATCGTAGCACAGCCCTCCCATGACTCTGGGTTTCGGGGATAAACGGTGGGTAAATCCTCCACCCCCCTAATGGAACAAGGGACTATGTCTACTCGACATAACAACAGCGTTGCACTTGTACTCGGTCTGTCATCGTATAACCGATCTGGGCGGTTGAGTTTCCTGGAACTCTACCCCACCCATGTCATAACATACATCATAATAAACAGCATAATAACCATACGAAATTAAATAATGCATCACTTGCATACCATTTTATCTTTTGAAGTCCATGTCCCCGAGGCCCTCCCACCTCGTAGGATCCAGCTATCACTTAGTTGTTTCAACCTGTAAGTCAATCCTCGACATACAATATAGGATATCGTGCATAATCCTCGATATGTACACATATATCTCATCATAACATGACAACAATAAACTCATTCAT
>LPNX010374836.1:0-19607 GCA_001517045.1 Pseudotsuga menziesii
GGCCGCAGTGTGGGGACCCTCTCCATGAAGAAGGCACACAAGAACGACCCGAAGCAGAACCCCTTGCCAGCTTCCTTCGCTGCGGTCAGCTGTCGCTGAACACAGGTCAGGAACATCTGGCCCCACGCAAAGTATGTCCCCTCCAGTGTGCGCTCCACCAGCTGCATCTGCCCCCCAGACACCTTCTCAGGCGCCTGAGAGCCCAGAATCTGCACTATACATGCGGCCATCGCTCGAACTACTGGCTCCCGTAAGTCGCCAACTAGGAGTGCATTCCGATGCACTCGCGCCTCAGGTCCACAGAACCGCACTGCCATATCCACAATATCCAAATCTGCCGACCCCCGCGGCTGAGTATCCGACACCCTCCCTAGACAGGGCAAACCCGTCAGGAAATAGACATCAGTAAGGGTGAGGTCTACCCTCTCCCCCTGTACCCGGAACGCCAATGAATCCGGCTCCCAGAAGCTCACCAAACGGTTCAGCAGCAGCCCTGCTGACCGAATCATCGGTATCTCAGCGAACTTCAATAAGCCGAATATCCCAAGCATCGACCGCACGCGTCGGTCCTCTCGGATAATATCTACAAGCTCCTCCGGCATCTCTCGCTCTCTCCATACTGTGTGTGGCATCCTGTCAAAACACACCATAAACCTCATCAGACTCATGTTCAATAAATCGACATTTTCACCCTTCCCAACCTAACCTAAAAACACAATACAGTCGCGGCCCAGACCGCGGCTGTGAATCTGACAGTCGCGGTCCAGACCGCGGCTGTGCATCCGACAGTCGCAGTCCAAACCGCGGCTATGCAGGCTACAGTCGCGGTCCCAGCCGCGGCTGTCCAGCCAACAGTCGCGGTCCAAGCCGCGGCTGTCCAGCCGACAGTCGCGGTCCCAGCCGCGGCTGTCCAGCCGACAGTCGCGGTCCAAGCCGCGGCTGTTCAGCTGACAGTCGCGGTCTAAACCGCGACTGTGCAGCCCGACAGTCGCGGTATAAACCGTGGCTGTCCCGGTCGAAACCCGCGGTCCACCCTTGTGGACCGTACAACGACCCCCCCGAGACCCACAACCCTCCCCCCAGCCCAAAATAAAAACAGGTATGATTTCAAAGGAATACCTGGCTCTCCCGAATCTCAAAACCGCCGGTCAGATCGTCCAGAAATCCCACGTAAGCTCTGGTACACTCCTATCCTCTGCGAAATGGAATAGTACAAATGACGTGTCATATGGGGCCCACTTACTATTTATAGCCCGTTGACCCTTTCCTTATTTAGCCATTTCGAGCCCATACGAAGTCCGTTTTCCGAACTGTTTCCACCATTGGAACCAGCATGACGAGACCTTCACAATGGTTATTTCATTGCATCATTTTTTCCAAATTATTTTTTGCCCATTTTTCGACCCCAATAGTCGTCTCGGTTTGTGTGCCACTTCGGCCGCTCTCCGTTTTTCACACTGTTTATATCGCCGGATTCATTTTTCCGAGCTCGTGATGATGCTTGAGATCATTTCTCGCTCTCACTTGTCATAATTTGAACAGTGCGTCCCTACCCCTTGCCGCATCAATTTGCGCGCCACATCGGCCATCATCCGATTATTTCAATTAGTTCACATGAGCCATTCACTCCTGTCATACTGCAAAAGTCTCGTTATTTTGCCACCATCCATCCATACATTATTGAGGTTATGTACTTTTCAGTCCTCGCAGGTGGTTCGAGATCGGTGTCCCAGACTTCAGTTGCTTCCTTCTCTTCTCCATCACCCCAACACAAACCAAATATGACTCATGATGTCCATCGGCCATACGATGAGCTCCTGCCCTCGCACATCAGGGGGCAATCTGTTAACACCCAAAAATGGTTAACTACCTCATCTACCTCACTACATGGCTCATTTGTCCATTTGCCTACCATATTTCCCTGAAAATCCCACTAAAAAGCCTCCAAAAGGCCTAAAATACCTCCAAAAGGCCCAAAAACCCCATTTTCCTCCAAAAATAGCCAAAATTCCTCTAAAAATAGCAAAAATCCCCAAAAGGGGAAGAAAAGGAATAAAAATAATGAGGAAAAAGGAGGAAAACCCTAAAAACAGCAAAAACCCTAAACAAGCTGCCCTAAACCACATGGTTTCCCAAAACCATGGGCAAGCACTCCACCACCAAAAAACTATAAATAAGTGATGGAGACCCCTCATTTCATAATCCACAGTCATAGCACCCTTACTCTGCCAAAACGTCTCGTGAAACCCTAGCTTACCATCAAGCTATTTTCACTGCTGAGAACCCATTTTTGGCTTATTTTCCACCATCGGAGAAGGAGAAGGAGCAGCTCGGAGCTCGGAGCCACTGACACCGGACCAGCGCAACGGACTCCACCAACCTCTTCATCAGAGGTAATACAAATACAAAAACTTTTTATACATCTTCTTGTCATTTTTATTTTCTGTTATTTACTTTTACTATTTTAGGTTAATTTGTTTTTACTTACTTCAATCGAACTGCTACTAAGGAATCCAGATTCCTTAGTAGGTGCTCATTAGCACAAGCTAGGGTGAAAACCCTAGCTACACCCGTTACCTCACATTGATGATCTATTTGATCAATTATGTGGATCCATGGTGTTCTCGAAAATTTATTTAAGTTTTGGATATCATCAAGTTAGGATTACAGATGAACACATCTTTAAAACAGCTTTTAGAACTTGATATGACCATTACTAGTTTGTTGTCATGCCATTCGGGCTTACTAATGCCCCAGCTATTTTTATGTGTTTAATGAACAAAGTTATGCATAAGTATCTAGATAAGTTTGTGGTCATGTTTATCGATGACATATTAATCTATTCCAAAACGGGAGAAGAACATAAAGAACATTTCAAAATTGTTTTGGAAGAGCTACGAGATCATCAACGCTTTACAAATTTTAGTAAATGTGATTTATTTCAGGATAAGATTAAGTACTTAGGTCATGTGGTGACTAAGGAAGGGATTTTAGTAGATCCTGAAAAAATAAGGGCAATCGAAGATTGGCCAGTTCCTAAGGATGTAACTAATGTTTGATCCTTCATGAAAATTAACGGTTATTATCGTAGGTTCATTGAAGGTTTTTTGAGAATCGCGAATTTGATAACTTCTTTGCAGAAGAAAGGAAAGAAATTTGATTGGAACCAGAAATGCGAGGATAGCTTTAAAAAGTTAAAAAATTTATTAACCAGTGCACCTATTTTAAGAATAGTTGATCCAAATAAAGAATTTGTAGTGTGTACTGACGCTTGCAATGATGGTTTAGGTGGTGTCTTGACTCAAGAAGGGCATGTTATTGCCTATGAGTCTTGGAAATTAAAAATTCATGAAAATAATTATGCAACTTATGATCTGGAATTAGCTACTGTTATACATGCTCTAAAGATGTGGCATCATCGCCTAATTGGCAAAAAATTTATTCTAATGACTGATAATAAAAAACTAAAATATCTGTTAGATCAGCCTAATCTAAATGCCAGACAAATTAGGTGGCTAGCTTTTCTAAGTGAGTATGATTTCGAAATTCAGCACATTAAAGGTAAAGAAAATAAAGTTGTTGATGCATTAAGTAGGAATGCAAGGCTAAACTTCACAGTAGTTATTAGTGCATATACAATAGATCTGGATGAACAGCTTAAAGAGGGGGTAGAACAAGATGAAATTTACCAAAACTTACAAGCTAAAACGAAAGAAAATCCAACAGAAAGCTTAAGTAAAGGGTATAGTTTGAATGAAAAAAGGATTTTTACTGTAGAAAGACAGAATGTATTACCTAATGTACCTAAATTTAAGTTATTAATTTTGGATAAAATCCATAAAACTCCATACTTAGGTCATCCAGGTTATCAAAAGACTATAGCTATGTTAAGGAAAGAATATTTTTGGCCAAACATGAAGACTGAACAGGCAAAGTATATTGCTAAGTGTTTTGAATGTTAGCAGGTGAAAACTGAACATCAACACCCAGTCGGATTACTTCAGCCATTGCCCATTCCTAGCTGGAAATGGGAGATAATTAGTCTCGATTTGGTTACTGGACTGCCTAAAAATTAGAATTTAAATGACTCCATCATGGTAGTGGTAGATACATTAAGTAAAGCAGCTCACTTTATACCTGTTAAAACTACGTATAAAGCTGCAAACATAGCTGATATTTTCTAAAGCAAATTTTTTGACTGCATGGAATACCGAAGGTTATAATCTAGGATTTATAGGTAATTTTTTGGAAATCTCTGTTTAAAGGACTAAACACTACATTAAATTTTAGTACTTCGTTCCATCCTCAAACAGATGGATAGACTGGAAGAGTAAACCAAGTACTGGAAGATTTACTAAGAATGTCTGTTAAAGACTAGCCAGGTAAATGGGAGGATTATTTGCATCTGGTAGAATTTGCTTATAATAATAATTATCAAGCTTCAGCTAGATTTAGTCCTTTCGAAATCTTGTATGGAAGGAAATATAATACTCCTATCTCTTGGAGTAAGCCGGTGGATAGATTAGTATTAGGTCCTAAACTATTGAAGGAAATGGAAGAAATTGTATAATAGGTACAAGGTAATCTGAAAGTTGTGCAAGATCGATAGAAAAGTCAAGCAAACCTTAAAATAACTCCAAAGGAGTTTTAGGTAGGTGAACATTTGTTCATCAAGGTGAGGCCCAAAAAGAGCTCTCTGAGATTGGATAGTTGTGCAAAACTAGCACCTCGTTACAGTGGCCCATTTGAATTACCATCCAGGATTGGACAAGTAGCTTATCAATTAGTATTACCACCGAATTTAAGAGTGCATAATGTTTTTCACATTTCTGTATTAAAGAAATATGTTCATGATGCTACTCATGTTGTTAACTAGAATGATGTATAGGTGGAACCAGAAGGATATTTTCTAGTGGAACCTGACTGTATCCTTGGGTGGAGGGAGATCACACTTCAGAACTGCACCATTGGTCAGGTGAAGGTGCAATGGAAGAACCTTAGTCCAGAAGAAGCCACCTGGGAATTGGAAAGTAATATGCAGGATGCGTATCCAATTTCGTTCCAAGGGAATTATGAGGACGAAGAATAAATAACATCAAGGACGATGTTATGCTCTAAGGGGGTGTGTATATCACACGCCCCAATTTTGCAAAAAAACAATTTTATATTATTTGATATTATTTGAGGACAATATGTTAAATTTTATGCTAAGTTGTAATTGATGACTCAGTGGATTCAAGGATATTTAATGTAATTCTGATTATTTTATTTATAAATAAATAAAGGAGGAGACAACAGCTTAGGAGAGCTATTAAAAGAGTGTTTACTGGTCAAATTGGTGGAGGAGACTGGGTGGAGAGAAAACTGACATGTGGTAGCATCCTCAAACCACTTCCAACGATTGCAGGTGGAAACCTACCTACATTTGGGGTCATGATTCCCCAAGAAAGTGGAGAGCAGGTGGCTCAATTAATGAAAACTGACCCAAAAGACCTAGACAATATTTATAAAAAATTCCCATTGAAGAGAGCTGAGGCTGCTCATTCTAGAGGAGTGATCATTCAGGTGAATGAATGTACTTCAGAGAAATGCAATGAAAGGGAAATGTGGAAAGTGTTTGAGGGGATAATTGTTGATTGATTTAGTTGCAACTTTTAAGATGAAGATCATACTAATTGTTGATTGATTTAGTTGCAACTTTTAAGATGAAGATCATATTACTGAGAGCAGAGTGTTTTGTGGAGATATTGGACTATTCTACTGTTTTCATTCTCCACCAGTTCTCATCCAAGAAGACCAGGAACAACCTCAAGGGTCCTAAGGAATCATTTTTTTAGCACTCTCTAGGAAGTTGGTAGGGAGGAATGGCCTCCTAATGCTGTTGTCATTTGTCTTAAGAAAGATTTTCATTATTTTTTTTATTGTGTTAGTATCTGAGTTTGATTGATATATGAATGTCGAAGATTCAGTTTGTAGAATGTTAGAATCTAGTAGTATTTTTCAATGATTGAAGAAATGAACTTGACTAGAAAAGTAATGTGTTAGAATAGAAATAATTTCTAGACTGTGTTTTTCCACACCTGGAAAATCAGGCAGTACTCTAGCACAAGTAGAATGTTTAAGTAGATAAGAGAATGTTTTAGTAGATAAGACCGTGTATTTATAGACAGTAGAATAATTTTATTCATGTTAAAATAATAGGGAGGTTAAACAATGTTATGATATGTTTATATTTCTCTGTTTTCACATAGTAACTGAATGAAATATAGTAGAAAAAACACATTAGAGTTACCATGATTACATGCAGTTAAGTAAATAAGTGAGCTACTAAACACATAGTTTATTTCTAACAATATTAACTAAATCTAAGACTAATATTTATTATAAACTAAATAGGGTTATGTTAAAAGTACTTAAATTATAAAGAATAGACTAAGTTACAGTCTTATAATAACAATATCTATTACAAAAGATATTTAGATATTAATGTTCTTTATTAACAGTCGAATAGGAAAAACCCTAATGTACACAGAGTCATAATTTACTAGATTATGGTAAAAACGAGACCAAGCTCGAAGTAGAATCCTTCCTAAAAACCCAATGTATTACATTAACAGGACATAAAGCTGAAAACTTAACCAATTTACAACACCTAGTTCAATGCAGGTGTACCCAACATCGTGGTGAGGGTTTGAAAGACAAAACTAATAAACAACTTATAAAAACTTCATTACTGTAATAACATTTATAAGACAATGCATATTTTATTAGCGTATTCAAAACAGGGAACCATTAAAAACATGAAGACAGGAGAACCTCCACATAATAAGAACAGAGTATGTCATTAATTAGCCATAAGGCTGTAAACCTGTCAATAAGTTGAAAACAGTGAAATACAAGTCACGGAATCGAGGACAGATTTACCCTGCTGCAGGAAAGGGTTTTAACAACCAAAAATACTAAATAACAACTGACGTAAACATTTTAAACACCGAAGGAACCGAAGTCATATTTCTTCTCCAACTGAAACCCTTTTCCCCTAATCTTACAAGCAGGGAGTTGCCACATTGTAACCAAGGCTTACCCGTAGGTCTTGTTGTCAATCCAAACTTGGAGAGGATTCTTCCAAGCATAAGGGAGAGCTATAAACTGCAAGTGAATACCAAATCCTTGATTAGAAACTGAGTTATATAACCGTAAATGTAACTTAAAATTTATAAACATTTGTAAGACAAATTATTACTTGGAAGCGAAGGAATATTAAGCCACAAAGGAAACTAACCACCACAACGAATAGTACAACCCTTGTGCTCACCTATGACAGAGGAAGCAGATTCAAAATGCATACTACACCAATGACTAGAGTAGAATTAAAGCTTTGGCAATTGCCATGCAAGGAATCGACACTAAAAACTACTCACAGAGAAAAACTGCACACATAGAAAATTATTGCATGCAGAAGGAAAACCAAGTGCAAGGTGTGATTCTTGAAATCCACACACTAGAGTGGCAACACTTCTCTACACATATACAATGGAGCTGGATATGATCACAAGAGAGCCCTCATGGCCGCAGTAAACCAGAAAGTGAAAAGACCAAAACCCTCGATGAAGAATGAGGAGTTAGGGTTGCATTGGAGGCTTTTAAATCATGCATTGCACGGAGGTGGATGTTCCATGTACCCACAAATTTACTCATTCCACAGTGGGTCGAATGATATAGTTGTCACTGCATCGTCGGGACATCAAATTATTGTCAATAATTTAATTAGTAACTACAATGATAGTATAGTTATAAAGTCAACATATCATTACAATGATGAACCATAGGGTAAGATTTGGTAAAAGAATAAGATTTATATTGCATTGTTAACCCTTGCTTTATATAAACCTTGGAATCTTCGTTGGTAATGAACCAAAACATATATTGCATCGATATCCTTGTTTTATAATGACCTTATGATCTTTCTTAGTTAAACATATAAGAAGAGATCAATAGTATAGTAAATGTTATTGAGCATGAGTTGATAGTACCACTATTGACCCTTTTTATAACCATAAACGATGCATGTCTATGTTGTTAGAACTAGTTTATAAATCAATAAGGTGTATACAGAAATAAATAATAAATACACCCTAGAATAAATCTTACTTTTGAATGTAATCTAGAGTACTAAGAGTAAGATAAACTTCTTAGAAGTACATGATCTAGAGTACTAAGAGTAAGATAAACTTCTTAGAAGTACATGATCTTTTGGTCTCCATAAAATACCAAAGCTGTAGGTTTAAACAAACCAAGGTGAGACTAGACTTGGTAGTAAAGGATAGTAAAACTATCCAAAAATAAATATAGTATCACTTGTTATTATAAATAAATAATAGGGTAATGTAATCTCACCACATTACTTATGTCATGAAGAAATTGGGAAGATAGAATTCATAGCTTGACGACAATTGTGCAAATGATCATTTATAACTATAATACATTAACCAGGTGATAAATTTCCTCTACTAAAGTTCAATTAAAAGTATAATTGAGGGTTCTTTTGTAATCTTGTTCTTAGAAGGATTTAGTTTTATTTTTCCATGCTTATAAGCAGTGTTTAAAACTATAGAAATAACAACAACAGTAAACTCTTATGTCAGTAAAGGTATTGTTCGACAAAATCTTGAGCTTTATAAGAACTTGGTTAATAGCTTGAAAGAAGGTTTGTCTGAAAATAAAGTCATACTAATGAAAAACATTGAGTATGGTAAGGTTATTGGTCTTTATGACATGAATTTAAAATATTGTCATAGTTGCAAAAAATGTAAAGAAGAGTTACTTTACCTCATAGTACCCTTGGATTATATTAAGCAAAATTTTACTCTACCAGTATATTTATGCTAAAGAAGTATATCTGGATTGATGCTTTAATAAACTCCTACGGGGTCAAAATTTATCTGTCAAGCTTGTAAGATCAAGAAATCCAGCTAAGTAAGCCCCAGATAGAACGTAACTTCTCACCTACTTGACAAGATCAAATCATCAATACAACTAGAAACAACTGAATGCAAATTAGTTATGTCACATATTGAAATTAAAATAGTATTAATTTATATGTGTTTAAGTTAATCATTAGTTTGTTAACTGTTTCATTTTTCCATTAACTGCTAGCAGTTAACAAACTACGACTATAGACAATTTGTGTTACATCAAAAAAATTTAATTTTGTGAAAATTTGGGGTTATGACAGTAGGTGTCCTTTGTATTAAACGATGGTGGTGAGGTAGGTATTTGATTGTAAATATAATTATTTTATGAGAATTTTATAGGTATTGTGAGTGATTTTAGATTTTGAATGTTTTCAACATTGTGTGTGGTTGTAGGCACTTTGTGATTTTGATGTTTAACTATACCTACAATGCTAATATTGAAGAAATCTATTTGTGTTTTTTGTGGATCTATTTTAATGTATTTCTATAATTTAGTTGAGAATTGTATCCAGCCTGGCATGAGCATTGTGCACACTAGGCCCAATTGCTAGTAATGGCTTTCCTCTAATCAAAGTTATCAAATTTTCTCAATTACTTTACCGAAATAGAAATAGGATATATATCTGTCATTCAAAATGATCTCAATCTATTTTTTCCCTCAAATTTTAGGTATTAAATTATATAAAAAATATAAGATTAGGCATAGTGTGAATGAATTACTTTGAAACTACACTCCATATACTTAAATATGTGAATTAAACCTAACATGGATCATAGTTATTAATATTAATATCTTTAAGTTGCAATCCTATAAAGTTTGATGTTACCATAGTTATTAATATAAACACCTTTAAGTTGCAATCCCATCAATTTTTAAGAGGAAAGGTTGTTTTGAAGGGTTGTTTTGAGTGACCTTTTTTAGTCTATTTTACTTTTACAATGAATTAATCTTGCATAAAGAGAGAAGAATCAAAATCAAAACATGGAAGGAGTCGGATAATAATTGAGGTAGGGGCAGATTGCAAAATTATTTTTCTTAATAAAATTAAGTCAATTTGTTTCCCTGTTATATTAATAAAACTATCAAATTTGTAATTAATATGGAAGTAATATAATTCACTCATATGCTTACATCATATATTATGCCTTTATTATTTTTATTAAGAAGATGTTTACAAAGACCTATAAAGTATAATCCGCGTGAAAAAAATGGTTTAGAGCTAGATATGAGCTATAATAAAACTCGAGGTTGATATATGATCCAACAAATGTAGCAAATTCAATAGTTTATGTTGTTTCGGTAGTTGATCTTGTCAATAAAGCATCAAAAACATCCCTCTCATATCGATATTGATCATAAAAAAAACTATTTATAAAAAGGTGGAGTATGAGATTATATTTTTTTAATAAAATTAAGTCGGTGTTTGAAAAATGTCAAATGAGATTAAGTTAAAATGGCATTTATTTTAGGTTTTACACAACAATATACATCTTTTTCTTACTTGTTTAAAGGGAATTAACTCAATGGTAGAGTGTCTGCATTACACAACAGAAGATTGGTGGTTCAATTCCACTATGTCCTTCCAAAAATCAATACAATATAAGATATTGTAATTTATTTTTTAAGAAAATAGTACTTAGAGAGACAAAAGAGAGTATTGAGACAATATGTCTGTAAATTGTCTCAACTTAAGATACAAAGTAAATTGTGTATTGTCTTAAATATCATCTTTAAGCGAGTGTCCTAAACAATTGTCTTAACAAGTGTCTTAAACTATTGTCTTAAATTTAAGAAAATAGTTGAAGACAATAATTTTAACACAATAGTCTACGACAATAATTTAAGACATAAGTTTAAGACACTCACTTAAAGACGATAATTATGACAACACAATTTTATTTTTGTCTTAAGTTGAGACAATTTACAAAATTATTGCCTCAAATATTGTCTTAATAGCCCCCTATATGTAGTAGTGATCCCACCAAAATTCAGATGTCCAAATATGAAATGCCATAGTGATGACTCATCTTGCACCTCTTATTGAAATGATGCTTGAATTTTAGAGTTGTGTTTTTCTTCCTTGTCATAGTTATTTTGTGCTTCTTTTTTTATGGTTTAAATGCAGTTCCTGAATTTGTCTTTCCTTCCATGCCTAGCCTTATCCTCAAAGGAAACAATAAATTGCTTGTCATCCTTACTTTTGTTATCAGCTTGTTTCTTGGGTGTATGTCTTTAATCACACAATGGTTGTATTCCATGTAGACTCTGTAACCCATTATAACAACTTTCTAATGCTCCTCAAATTGTGTTTAAGATCTTTGACATAATAAACATCATCAATAGTATTTTTCTCCCCCTATTTGGCCAGAGTTCTAACTATACATTTTCCCCAAAACAATGACTTGGATATTGTTTCCAAGTGTGAAATTAGTTTGAACTGACTTATCTAGATTGGAAAACAAATTTAAATTACTAATCATATGATTGCTACATCCTAAATCTAGATACCATATGTCACATGGAATTTCTTGTACAACATTAAATTCAATTGGGGATGCACATGCCAAAAACATTGTGCTAGTCGAAGTGTTGGTGTTGCTTGACTGATTTTGACCTTGCTTTACTTCATTATGTTGCTTCTTTCTGCATTTATATGCATAATGTTCAAAGTTCTTACAATAATGACATTTAATTTTTTATTTATAAAACTTGTGACCATGTGACTCATTGAGATTTTGATTATGTCCTCTCACAGCGACATTTGCAAGACTGTTGTTGCGTCCTCCTCTAGAAAAACTTCTTCCTATGCCTATAGAATTAGATTTCCCCTTGCCTCTTCCATGAATTATAGATGATTGTGCTGCAAATGCACCTTCTAATGATATGTTTGATCTACTAATTCTATGTTCACGATTGATGAGTGAGTCTTGCAATTTATCAATGGTAAAATTGTTCAAATCTTTGTTTTATTCCAGAGTCACAATCTAAGATTCAAATTTTGGGGGAAGACTTCTAACACTTTTTCAATAACCCATTTGTCTTCTATATTTTTTCTCCATGCAATTTCATTTGATTAATCAACCCAATAACTCAAGTATAAAATGATTCCACTCACTCTATGTCTTTCATTGACAGATATTTAAAATCTCTTCTAAGAATCTACAATTTATTAGTTTTTACCTTGTCCAAGCCTTGATAGGTGGTTTCCAATGTATCCCATGCCTCCTTAGTGCTCTTTGTTCTGTCTACTCTTGGGAGTATGCTTCCATGCATTTCTTGATGTATGTATAACAAAACATTTCCATCCTTCTTCTTGTCTTCCCTCAAGGCATCCTTCTCCACTTGTGTGAGACTAATAAAGGTTTCCTAATCTACTGGTTCAGTATAACCATTTTGAACTATCTCACATACATCTTGACCTCTGAACAGAACCTTCATGGTTAGAGACCAATATTCAGAATTCTTTCCTCATAAAATTGGAGTTTATAAACTTGACATTTGTGCACCAAAAGTGGAAGCCATTTTTTTTAATTTTTATTTTCTTTAGACAATTATTTTTCCTTTCCAGTCAAGTGTTTTTCCTAAACTTACTCTGATACCAGATCCAAAAGGGAAAACTCTACGATAGTGAACTTGATCTATTGTGTAGTAAATATTTTATTTTTCTTTTCTTTAACAAAAAAAGAAGTTTCTTGGTTGTGGAGCCCGATCTTCCTGATTCACAGATGTTATTTCAACCATTTTTGGATCTGAGCACCTGACGGAGGGTGTGGGGGGAGGTCTAGGGGGGCAGTGACTATTTTGGGATCTCCCCTTGGAGGGGGTTCATGGGTAGCGCCCCCATAGCTAAATTTTAGGAAAAAATTCCTTTTAAAATGTTATAATTTGAGAGTCATGACTTGGTCAATAATGGGTGTGTTGGTGCAGTTGGGTGTGTTGGTGCAGGTTTTAGGACAGTATAATAATAAAGGGCTCTCAATTTTTGCGTCTCTCTTGTAATGTGTTTTAATATTTGCATATTGTTTATTGTTTGACAAATTACTTCGACTGAAATAACTTATACTTGATTTTACTTGGACATGATTTTACTTGATTCACTTAGACAAGTATTCACACTTAACTACTTCACTTCAACAAGAGTGCATTTAGGTGTGTTGGTGCATGTTGTAGGACGGTATAATAATAAAGGACTCTCAATTTTTGCATCTCTCTTGTAATGTGTTTTAATATTTGTGTATTGTTTATTGTTTGACCTATTTACTTCAACCCAAATAACTTGTACTGGATTTTTCTTGGACAATATTTTACTTGATTCACTAAGACAAGTATTCACACTTAACTACCATAGACTTCACTTCAACAAGAGTGTACTTGGGTGTGTTGGTGCAGGTTGTAGGTGGTATAATAATAAAGGACTCTCAATTTATCTGTCTCTCTTGTAATGTGTTTTAATATTTGCATATTGTTTATTGTTTGAAAAATTTACTTCGACCTAAATAACTTATACTGGATTTTACTTGGACAAGATTTTACTTGATTCACTTAGACAAGTCTTCACACTTAACTACCATAGAATTCACTTCAACAAGACTCAACTTTCATTTTCAAGTGGGCAAACCTTTTACAGACTTTTATCCCAAAACACGTTTACCTAGATAGAAACCCACTTCACTTTTTCTTCAATGAGAACTCCTAATAATAAGAGGTTATCTTGAAATATAAAGTATATATTTTCAACTTTCAGGTCAAGTGTACATTTTTACCACCCAGTCACTCTATATAAGTTTGATATGACTCCACTTCTACAAGTCCACATTTAGTAGAACTTTATAAAATGATATTTCTTTATTTATTAATTAGAGCATGAAAAACACATTTCACCACTTGGTAACTTGAGATAACCCTCTACACAACTTTAGTTAGATAATCTCACAATATCATATACCTATGGAGAAGATGTGAAGCATATTTGATTTGTGGCTTAAAAGGCAACTTTAGTGAAATATTTATGGGTTCTCTATTTCTTTTACAAAGTGTAAATGCAAAGAACATGCACACAATTAATTAATGGAGAAGATGCGAAGAATAAATAAAACATGCATTCAATCATAAAACTACAGGTTTACTTATTATCATGACATCACAAGAGAATTCTTGAACTTGTCTCAATATTTTTCTTCTTCTCCCACATAGTCAGTTTTTCATTCTTTTTCTTCTAAGTATTGAAAGACTAAATATTTTGCTTCTCTTCGAAGCTACAGACTAACAATAAAAACTGTAAATTAATTCATGATTGTAAATTCACCAAACATTTTTACTTTGCAGAACAAAAACAAACAGGTCTCAATAAATATAAGGAAGCATGCACCATACTACTTACCTATTTATTGACAGTTTCGTACATCTACAAACTGTGATTGAATCTGTGAGATTTGATGGTCATCAACTCATAATTAATTTCTTTAGCATAATTCACATTTTGAGGTTGTTCAATGCATTACAACCATGGGAAGGCCCACTAAACGTTGCGATATTTACTTATAGATGGAATATTTGTGCAAGTTTGGAAAGACAATTTTTAAGCGCACAATAGCCGCAGTTTAGTTGAATATTGATATGGGTGTCTATTCATACCTACTAAAACTTCCAGAAATTAAATCAAATTACAAATAAACACAAAATATACATTGTACATAGATATGGTATTGAGATGTTGGTTTATTCAATACCTGCTAAAACTTCTAGAATTAAACTCATGTTACAAATTGATCCAGGAGGATCCAAGAAGGCCAAATTTTCAAAGTCCTCCAATCTCAACAAAAATGCTGCCAAATTGAAGGGCTCATCGAGATGATTCCAACAGCGTTCGTTTTACCTCAAACAGACTCCGTATGAGAAAATTATCGCGTTCTGTGCTATGAGGTCAATAAGGAAAATTGGCAAAAAGAGGTGCCACGTGGCACCAATGACAAGGTGACATGTGGAATCCGTACTATACAAACATGATGACATGGAACCACTGACAGGGTGACACATGGCATTCGTACAGTATGGACAGATGATGTGGCAGTTGTACGGATAGACGAGTGGCTGTACGGTCCAATCAGAATGCGACACGTGTCATGTACAGACGATGAGGGGGAAATCCAATCAGTAGTATAGACCAATCTGAATGCGACACATGTCAGTACGGAGGTGACTGCAAAACTTAGTTGGTAATACGACAGATGAGTTGGCAGTTGGTTGGGTGTTGAGGTGGACCAATCTAGAACTGCCACGTGGCAGCACCGACTTGGACAATATTGATTGAAGTTCACCAAAATATTGTTGCTCTACCAGTTTCGAACTCCTGACCTCCCATACCCTGTCTCTATGCCTTTACCAACTCCACTGGTAGTGTTCCTTGTATAATGTAGGGAAATAAATTTATTTAAAGTGGCATTTCGAGCCCCAGAGGAGACGTGGCTTAGCCCCGACCTTGGTTCTTCCTCCAACGTGACCGGGAGCTCCGACCAGCACGGGAGCCCAATGCATTTAGCACATGCCGAATTATAAATTATATAAAATGGGTTATAAGTGGGTCTAAAAACAAGTTACGTTATAACAAATTTGTTTAAAAAAAAAACATATTGTGGGTTCAATGAACCATGTGGTTTTGGGGGAAAATAATTTTATTGTAATATTCTAAAAATATAAAATGTGGTTGGCATAGTTGTAAATATGTCAACTACATAATTTAAGAAGAGCATAACCAAGTGTGGGGAATTGGAACCATATGCCTTCTTGGGAAAAATTTGTTGTAACTAAAGAATCATGAGGAGAATGTGGAGTGGGGCAAACCAAGCCTATATAAACCCACTTAATTTCCATTTAGAGGGCATGCTTTGGAGTGGAGACTTTGTAGCTAAAGGAGAGAAGGGAGATTGTGTAGCTCTGTAGGAGGAAGGTATGAGTGTTTATACTCGTTTTACACCGTCTTCAGGCTTCAGAGTTGTTGGAAGCAGTCTTGTTGTGTTTTGGGCAGCGGTTCTCTTCCTAACCATTGTCGCCAAGGTATCATTGTATCATTGCCATGTATTTTTCCTTATGATGAGATTATAGATCAGCCCTCCTATTGAGAAGCAGGCCTGGAGACGTAGTCCATCCTGGACGAACTCCGTTATCAACTTGTTGTCTTTATGTGTGTATTGTCTATGTTGTTTGGTTCTCTTCTTATGGATTTGTGAGCTTCATTCATGCTCTTTATGCAATTCATGTTAACGTCGTAGAGTAGCAAAGATCTTGTTTTCGAATCATGTGGTATCAGAGCAGTTCTATTTGACATTGGATTGTGAGTGTGGATGCTCACGAGGGCTAAACTGCAAGTTGGTGAGGGTACATTATAGCCTTACAATTCCGAGATCGGACGTGCACACCAAAGGAGGAAGATGGATGCTAATGATGCCCGCATCGAGATGGAGGCAAACTTTCACAAGGCCTTCTACATGATGGCCGACAAGGTAGAAAAATTGTTTGCAGACTATGAAGAATGCATGGCAAAAGAAATAAAAGGCAGTGAAGTAAAGAAGGAAGACAAAGAAGTGAAGGACGAAGGCAACACTTCAGTTAACCAAGGAGGAGGTGGCGAAGAGCCTCCTGAGCCTCCCTATTCACCTTTAGCTTCAAGCACAAGTTCAAGTGCTTCTTCCTCATCTCATTCTCAGCATTCCAAGGTTCCTCACAAAGATCCTCAAAAGAAGCCCTTATTGAAGCTCGATGTGAAATTTGATTTTCCCATGTTCAATGGGGAAGCGAATGCAGAGAAGTTGAACAATTGGATAAGGAAAATTGAGGTCTATTACCGAGTCCAATAGATCAAATAACAAGATGTGAAGATTCAGTTGGATTCACTTCGGCTGATAGGCACCGCACTTGTATGGTGGGAAAGCAAGCTTCAGCAAGGTAACAAAAAAATGGGTAATCTTCTCTCATCATGGTCTGCTTTCATTTCTGCTTTACGTAAGCAATTTTATCCGTTGGGTTATGTTCAAAAGGATATGATGGATTGGCAAAGTTTTATACAAGGAAAGGGTTAGGGTGTTCAAAATTTTACTAAAGAATTTAGAAAGAAAGCTCTAGAGTTGAATATTTATTTAGATTCTCTTGACACTCTCTTGAAGTACATTGGTGCTCTTCATCATTATCTATGCCATACTTTGCTATTGTGGAATCCTACTAGTGTGGATGAAGCAAGTGTTCATGATACTCATATTGAGAGCAGGGAGAAGCATTTGCAAGAAGACCATCTGAAGAAGCCTTTCAAGCCCAACAACAACCACAAGTCCAAAAAGAAAGACAAGAGCAAGAAGAAAGCTATTGCCCAGAAGGAAGGAGGAAAGCTCCATTGCAAACATTGCGACACTGATGGGCATGATGAAGAAAGTTGTTGGAAGTTGCATCTTGAATAGAGGCCAAAGCATTATGGAGGCAAAAAGAAGAAAAATACCGTTGCAACAACGCAACGAGATTTTGGTTTCGACTTAGGTGACGAAACCATGATTACATCCGTGGGAATGCAAGGTAACAAAACTCCTCATACTAGTTCAAGTTCTACTCATGTTTCTAAAGAAAATGATAAAAGAAGAAGTGAGTTGTTTCACATCAGAGTTGTGTCTAAGCATACAAAGATTGAAACATTATTTGATCTGAGTTCTCAAGTAAATTTGATCTCAGAATCAGTTGTTAAGAAGTTGGGCATACAGACTAAACCTCACCCCAAGCCTTATCCTCTTGGATGGGTATGTGATAATGCTAAGCTACAGGTGACTAAGAAATGCAGGTTAAGGTTTGCTATTGCTTCAAAGTTAATTGATGAGGTGGACTTAGATGTTGTTCCTCTTGACATCTGCAGTATCGTATTGGGAATCCCATACTTGTATGATCGAAAAGCAGTATTCTTCTGTCATGAGAACAAGTACCATATCACCAAAAATGGGGTGGGGTACATCGTGAGAGCTCATAGTATGAAGGCTAACACCACTCTTGTTAGTGCAGGACAGATGAAGAGACTCATCAACACTAATAAGAGATACATGCTCATGGTTGTGAGAGCAAAAGATGCTGAAGGATCCGATGCTTTCAAAGGTTGTGATCCTTCTCGTAAAAAGTATATGATTGATAATGTGGCTAACTATGATGAAATATTTCAGGAACCTATAGGTTTGCCTCCCAAAAGGGAGATTCAACATGAGATACATCTCCAGCAGGATGCCCCTCTTCCTAATGTGGGCATGTACAGGTTGTCCGCAGTTGAAATGGCAGAGATTAAGAAGCAGGTTCAAGACTTGTTGGACCAAGGAGTGATCAGACCTAGCTCCTCTCCATGTGGTTCACTGATTGTGTTGGTGATGAAGAAATATGGCACATGGAGGATGTGTGTTGAATATTGGGCTCTCAACAAGATCACGATCAAGAATCGATACCATCTTCCTCGCATAGATGACTTGCTCGACCAGTTGAAAGATGTTGTGTTCTTTACCAAGTTAGATTTGCACAGTGGCTACCACCAGATCATAATTGTAGAAAGTGATGTGTGGAAGACGTCCTTCAAGACCAAGCAAGGTCTATTTGAGTGGTTGGTGATGCCCTTTGGGCTTTGCAATGCACCTGCAACCTTCATGCGCGTAATGAATGATGTTTTCTGACCATTCTTAGATGATTTTCTCATTGTATACTTAGATGATATCTTGGTCTTTAGCAAAACTTGGGAAGCACATGTGGGGCATTTAAAGCAAGTATCAGATACTTTGAAAAAGGAGAAATTGTATGTAAAATTGTCAAAGTGTGAATTTGGAAAAACTTCATTAGTTTACTTGGGTCATATTGTAGGAGGTGGAAATTTAAAAATTGATCCTTCAAAAGTTGATGTAATTGTCAATTGGCCTAAGCCTACTAACGCTACTGAAGTGAGAAGATTTTTAGGAGCTGTTCAATATTGGAGGAGGTTTATTCAGAACTTCTCATCTCCTTTGCATGCCTTAACAAGTGTGAAGAAATCTTTCCAATGGGGAGGTAAGCAGCAGAAAGCCTTCGACACATTGAAGGGAAATATCAGCACCGCCCCAATCCTAGCAGCAATTTGAGATAGAGACATATGCCAGTGGATATGCCATGGGGGCAGTATTGATGCAGCACTGCAAGCCTATTTGCTACCATTCAGAGACCTTTACTCAAGTAGTGATCAACTACCCCACCTATGACAAAGAGTTGTATGCTTTGGTTTAGAGTGTCAAGAAGTGGAAACACTACTTGATGGGTAAGGAGACGATCATCCATACCAATCATCAGCCCTTGCAGTATCTCCAGTCCCAGACTAAGCTCCAGCAAGCTCATCATTTCAGGTGGATGGGATTTCTTCAACAATTCCATCTAGTGATCAAGGGCAAGAAGGGTACTAGTAACAAAGTTGTAGATATGATTTCTAGACCTCCTATTGTTGCATCTATTTTTTTGAAAAATGCTTCTTTGTCCCATGAAATTTATATTGAGCAGTATGCTGTTACGGAGAGAAATTCCTATGGCTTGGGGTACCACAACAGACAGCTAGACTCCAGAAATCAATCTTTCCCAATATGCAATAGAAATAAACAATC
>LPNX010374836.1:24992-36625 GCA_001517045.1 Pseudotsuga menziesii
TGGGGTAGGCTTAGAACGCATATTCCGTGCAAACACCTGGCAAGGGTGGCACCTCTTGACCGCTTCAATACAGTCCTTGAAGATCGACAGCCAGAAATAACCATCTCTAAGAATCTTCTGAGCTATAGCAAGCCCAGACAAATGACCACCACACGCCCCTTCGTGGCAATCATTCAAGACTACTTCAGCCTCCTCATGAGTCAAACAACGTCGTAAAAGGGAATCTACTCCACGGCGGTACAAAGTGTTATCCACTATGAGGTAGTTCTTGGAAACGTGATGTAACAGACGTCGCTCATCTCGTGAGAGGTGAGTAGGGGTCCTCTGTGTCTGCAGATATACAATGATATCCCCGTACCATGGGTTAGCCGTTGAGATTAAGAAAATGTGCTCGTCAACGAACGTATCTTCACATACCAACTCCTCAGCCTCGCTCGGAAAATCCGATATGAGCTCTGCAAAGATTAACAATTTCTTCGATTTTGCCGAAACAAACTCGAGATCAAACTCTTGCAGGATGACAATCCATTTATTGTATTTTCCCCCTATCATCCTATGTGTAAGGACGAACTGAAATGGATTGACATGCGCCACAACCAAGGTCTGGCGAAGGAGAATATAATGTCTCAAACGCTACCTCGCATGTACAGTAGCTAAGGCAAGATTCTCGACATGAGAATACCAAATCTCTGCGTCAATAAGGTTTTGGCTCAGATAATAAACGACATGCTCCGGGAGCTCCTCATCCTCCTGAACCAAAACCATCCCAATCGTCTCTAAAGATGCGGCCACATATAATATGAAATCACGGCTATAATCCGGAGGACTAATCACCGGGGCTGATGCTAGGGCTCTCTTAAGTGCATCAAATGACTCCTGGGCTCACTCATCCCATTCAAAGGGAGTATCCTTCTTCAAGAGACGCATAAAGCCTCTAGTCAAATTGGCGAAATTGACTACAAATCTTCGTAGGAAGTTTTCCATGCCTTGCAAACACTGAAGATGGCGAATATTACGCGGGGGAGACAACTGAAGTATTGCCTCCACTTTCAAGGGGTCGACTCTTATTCCTTCCTTCGAAACGATGAATCCTAAAAGACGACCTGATTTTACGCAAAAGATGCAATTATGAGGGTTCAATCTAACATCATAATGGCGGCATCTTTCGAAAACCAATCTCAAATGATACGAATGACGCATCCTCATGCGAGAATGAGCAGCGAGGTCATCCAAAAATACTTCAATAATGGACTTGAGATCGTGGAAAATCAAGGTCATCGCCCGCTGAAATGTAGATCCAGCATTTTTAAGGCCGAAAGGCATTTTACAATATGCAAAATTTCCCCAAGGACAAATAAATGCGGTCTTGTGTTGGTCCTCGGGTTTAATTTGAATCTGATTATATCCGAAAAATCCGTCCATAAAGGAGAACACCTCACTACCCGCACACTCATCCAAAATCTGATCTATAAATGGTGTGGGGAAGTTATCCTTTGGACAGGCACGATTTAAATCACGGAAATCAGTGCATATATGGATTGCTCCTTGCTTCTTATCAACCAGAACGGGATTCGAAACCCACTCCGTCAAGGGAATGGGATAGATGAAACCTGCTTTCAATAGTTTCTCTATCTCTGCCTTTATGGCGGGTGCTTTTCTAGGATTCACGGTGCGTAAACGCTGTCGAACAGGCTTAGCGTTGGGGTAAGTTTTAATTTCATGTTCGACAATCCGAGGGTCAATTCCTGGCATCTCGTCGTATGACCAAGAAAAAACATCACGGAATTCCTTGAATAGCTCGGTATACTCACGAATCTCATCTTGGGAACAATCTGCCCCAATGTAGACATTCTCAATCGTACCAGGATTGCGAGAAATGTTGATAGGAATAGTTGACAATATGTTCGCCATGTTTCCATCAGCCATCTGACCAGGAGAGCTTAATGGAACCATAGGTCTACCAACTTTCTGACTAAGAATCTCCCTGTAATCCTCATGCTCCAAAAGGTCGAGCTCTGGAAGGAAATAAGATCTATGATGAAGCTCCTCCCATGGTGGCTCAACTCCCAACATGGCCTCGATAATCGCTTCGTCTGAAGGGAAAACCGTATCAAGGCAATCATGGGCATGAGAAGATTGTACCGCCCATGCGGGCAGCACATAGGGGTCTTCCTCCTCCGTCTGCAAAGAGGAAGAACAAGGCACTACAGTAGACTCAAGATTAGCTTGGTAAGCGATTATAACTGCAGGCAACGACATACTTGACTCGATGGACTCACTCGAAGGGCTCGGTGAAGGAAGAACCCAAGGGTCTCCCATATGACTCGTGCGAAAGGATACCGACTTCGTAGACGTGGAAGCTCCACCAATGCTTGATCCTACCATGAGGATAGGTGTAGAACAGCTAAAGGTTCCCATAAGGGATGGATACATTCCTACACCCACACTCCTAGTTGCCGGCTGGGAATGCTCAACCTTCGGAACCGAAGCTCCTGATGATGCATTAGGAGGCGGATTCTTGAATGACATCTGATCAATCATCACAATCTTCCCATTATGGGGAAATCTTACAACGCGAAACACGGAAGACGCGACGGCTTGCATACTATACATCCAATTCCTTCCCAGTATGAGATTGTAGTCAAGGGGCGCATCAACCACCTCAACCTCTTTCGCAACGGTCTTCCCTCCCAAACGAACTTTAAGAGAAGGAATAATCCTGTGCAGCCTAAACGATCTCCCATCGAAAGCAGTTAACATGGTCGTAGATTTTGACAACTCAGGAGAACCAAGACCCTTCCAACAAGACAAAGACATCACAGAAGCAGCAGCGCCCTCGTCAATCACAGTCCACTTGACGGTCATATTAAGACATTCTACATGTATCAAAAGGGACACATAGTAGGGACAGCGAGGCTGATGTCCTGTGGTTTCAAATTTGATCATTGTAGGAGAGTCATCACCATTCACACCAAGAGCAGAAAGCAAAGCTTTCCTTTGCGACAGACAACTCTGAAGCACTTCCAACGCAGACATCGCACAAGGAGTATGACCCAATTCCTCGACAACTGAATAATTCTGGGTGGCTCAAGCATTTGGATTATGCCCTGAGCGCTTAAGTACCCCCTTAGGAATGCGAGGTGCAGCTTCAGGTTTATCCGCAGGTTTATCCACAGGTTTATCCACCAGTTTAGTGGCCGGTTTCTCAATGCGCAAAGGAGTTCCTGGTGGATCAGGTTCTTTACCTAGGCTGGGTTGCGATGAAGTATAATATTTCGCACGCGTCACAACTTTCACGGCACGAACCATGTTAATGCACCCACGACCACTAGTCTCAGGTGGATCATCATCACTAGATTGGTCCTGGGACTTCGAGTTCATATTTTGGTTATGCGGTAAAGGGTTTGTCAACACAGCTGGGCCATGTGCTATGAACTTCAAAGCTTCATCCATTCTAGGGCACAAGTATGTGAGGTGATCATCCTTACATAGCTTGCAAGGAAACTTAACCTTACGTTTATTTTGCTTGTCCCCCCCAGCATTTTTGTTGTTCTTGTCATTATTAGTGGCATTTTCGTTCTTATTCCCACCCTTCTTATTATTTTTACCCTTCTTACGATTTCGTCCAGGTTGCTGGTTACCCTTCTGGTCCGACGTTTGCACAGCATGTACATTCGCCGTTTGGGTAGGATGAGACGAAGCCGTAGCTTGTCCCGGGGCAGATTGGTTGGTAGACGACTAAGCTACTTGTTTCGCAACCGAACCTGCAGGCTTTTTACTTGCACACCCCACAATGCCATCAGCATGTGGTCCAGGTTTAACCTTGGGATCAAAACTCGAACAAGGAGCATTAGGTATAATCTCATATAACAAACCAGACTGAGCATAGATCAAGTCTAGTTCCTGTGCCCTAAAGATGGCTTGTTCCTCAATCTGAACTCCGGATGTGGAAACATCCTTCGCTATGTACGGCAATAAAGACTTGAGGAACCACTCAAGGAGGAATTCCGGCGGTATAAAGGCTTTGATTAATCTCTTCCATCTACGCCACTCCTGAATATGATCAGAAATATGGGTGGCTTTATCTTGCTGAAATGTCGACAAGAGTTCAGTACCAACATCATATCGTACTGGTAGTTGGAAGTGATTAAGGAAAGTCATCACAAGATCATCGAACAAGGTAAAGGCACCCCTAGGCAACTCTATATACCATTTCGCCGTAGGCCCGGTGAGGGTGCGTTGAAATAGTCTCAGACGGACTGAGTCTTGATGCAAGGAATTGGAAGAGCACCATAGGTGGAAAGTCGTAACGTGTTCGCTCAGATCCTCTCCTGGTTTTCCTTCGAATTTAGGTATATCCGAAGCACGGGGGCATCACCTAGGGACCAATATGATATCACGTCCGTTCATATTGGGGGGGTTAAAATTAAAAAATTAAAAATTAATATATTGGGGGTATATTAGGGGTAATTAGGGTTTTTTTTTTACTATTTAAATACCCAATATGCTGGGGTATTTTTTATTCAACATTTTTTCCCGAGCGCTTCACCAGTCCTGCCTGCTAGGTGCCTGTGCTTGCGAGCTCTTTGCTGGTGGTCTGAGGTCTGAGTGTGCCTGTTCCTGCGAGCTCTTTGCTGGTGGTCTAAGGTCTGAGTGCACCTGCGGTGCCTGTGCCTGCGAGCTCTTTGCTGGTGGTCTGAGGTCTGAGTGCACCTGCGGTGCCTGTGCCTGCGAGCTCTTTTCTTGTGGTATGAGGTTTGAGTGCACCTGCACCAAGCCGAGGTGCACTTTCGAAAGCTAAGAAGCTATTGCAGAGGGCGTTTATTCATCGTAGCAGCGTTTTTTGGAAAACGAGGGTGTTTATTCACCATTTTGTGGTCGTGGGTTTGTGGTGGGTTTCTCTGGTGCTGGAGGAGGCACTTTGGAGAGCCATTGCATATCATTCTTGGTGCATTCTTGGAGGTACGATGTATTGTGTTTAATCTTTGATTCCTAAACTTTCCATCCTTACTATCATAGTGATTCAGACTTCTTTGCACCCTCTGAAATGATTCCTCTGATTGCAAAACTTGAGGGCTTGATCCGATTTCCCTGTCAAACTGAAACACATACCTAAGGTCTGGCTGAGCTCTAACATTGAAATGCATCTGTGCACCATCCAGCTTAGATTTTCCAATTGAAACCCATCCACTGTGGAAAACAATGGCCTTTTCATTGGCACCCTCAAGGTCGATAGGGACTCTAAATTTCCCCAACAGCTTTCCTAGAGCCACACCATAGGTTGATCCCTGTCTTCCAGCATATACTAAAATCTCCAAGCATGGTTTTGAGTACCCCAAACAAGAAGAAGACAACTTCTTCAAATCAATCTGCTTAAGATG
Source organism: Pseudotsuga menziesii (assembly GCA_001517045.1). Taxonomy (NCBI): domain Eukaryota; kingdom Viridiplantae; phylum Streptophyta; class Pinopsida; order Pinales; family Pinaceae; genus Pseudotsuga; species Pseudotsuga menziesii. The sequence goes on from LPNX010374836.1 coordinate 30,374, forward strand.
GAAGCTGGCCGAGATTTTATGAACATCTGGGTCAGATGACCTTGGGGAAATCGAGGGGGCTACTACAGTCTGAGGGGGCAGATTAGGTAGTCTGATCTCACAAAAGCACGGAGAAGTAGTAGGATGGACACCTGTTCTGGTAGGCTTCGATGAGACTAAGATTCTCAGTGCCAACCCTCCAACCAAAACCTTCACAAATGAGCAAGGTTCCATTGTTATCTTCTGAGATCTCAATGCATTCCCCACAACACCCAAGAAGGCCTGATATTGTACTCAGACTTCCATTGACCTGTTGAGCTTTGAATACATTATTTGTACTGTTGAAATAGGCCACTCCTCACCCTTCCAATTCCTTCAAAGTATCCAAACAAGCCAGTGTTGGGCTCTCAATGCAATCCCTGCAAATACCCAAATAGGCCTCTTAAACACAGCTAGGCTGCTTTAAATGCAATCCCCAAACAAAAAGAACGCTCATGTCCTCAGCACTCCAGTGATGCACACTAAAAATCCTAGAACTACCAAAAATAGGACCTTACTGCAGTGGGGCTCCTACTGTATCATGGGATGTGATTGCATTCTTTGAAATACCCAATTGAGCCTCCACCACAGAGAGAGCACAAACAGAGCCCAAAATGAAGCCTATGATTAGCTTCCTGTTATTGCTTGTAATTATGATTAGCTTCCTGTTATCTCCTTCTCCAGTTTTGAGACATGTTTGACCAAAATCTTATCTAGACCTCCCCCACGATTTTCATCATGGTAATTTTGGTTTCTCTGCACTCGCTCAACAACATCTGAGGCAGTCTTCATGGGAAGAATCTCTTGTCCAAGATCAGTCATATCCTTCAGTGGAATAGTGCTGAGGTTACTACCAGATACTGTAGAAGTAAAATTATAGCTTTGCATTTTATCTTGGTTGGTGTTATTCATATCAAATTTGCTCTTCATTTTGAGTGTCTTATTCTCAGTTGAATACATGTTGTTTTGGAACCACCAATCTATTTAGCTTTCCAACATCACTAGGAGTCACTTCTTTGTCAAATAGATGCTCTGGGTTAGACATCAATTGCCCATAACAGCTAACGTTATTGATTTTTTCAATGCTAAATTCCCCAGATTCAGCTGCAAATCTACTGTTTATTGATAAGAAATATCTAAATTTCTCAGGGTAAGAGTGATCTTTGATCATCTGGACCACTTGTTCTTTGGTGTACAACTCTTGAAAGTTGTTTTCTATCTGACTCCGTTTACCATTGAGAAGATTTCTAGGACCTTTAGTACTTCTGAACTTAAGACAAGCCCTATCATATGCTAATGCAGCTTCAAGTTCACTGTTAAAAGTTCCAAGCCATAGTCTCTGATGGCTTACATATATCTGAGCTCCCCATTTACCATTATGCTGAGGAACAACTCCTTTATACTGAGAGGAAAACTGCCTTGAAGTATTTCCACTCTTAGACGTTTGATCCAATGCTTCCATTTTAAGATTGAAAGGAGTTGAGACATTATTGGATCCTGAACATGAATTAGTGTTCGCCATGAAAGCATGCAGTATATACTTATATTCTTGGCCAGAAATTTATCAAATTGTTGCAATTTTCCTTAATCATGTCCGAGGCTCCCAAGTTCCCAGGCTCCCACTCACCTGAGTCACATATATCCAACAAAAATAATCTAAAAATAAGCATGAGAAAAATCATGTTACTGAAAACTCTAAAAGCACTAAAGACAGAGAAGCATACAGTTTCTATAATATCTGCACTCGCTTTCTTTTTACCGTTATCGTAGTATGTTAAGGTTAACTGTATTCTCATGCTTTTCTTTGTAATAATTTGGAAACCTCCCATTTTTGCTAGCAAAGTTATGGTGTGCCAACTAAGTTGTTCTACTAAAATATGGAAACCATTTTAGCAGCTCTCATACCTAAGTTCACTTGAAAACTGAATTCAAGTCGTATAGCAGAGGATGAGAATAAACATAAAGCTGAGAAACAGCTGTGAATGCATAAGATATCTGCAAATTGAATAATGGGCAGCTTTGTTGCTAACTTTGGCTTTTACATTGCCAGAGAAAGCTTCCTGATTATTGTTTTTTCATTACTTGGATCTCTCAGATGCAGTGGATGCCTGTGCTTGTTTTCATATTTAGGAAACGAAGAGTAGGCGGGGTTTGTTCTTTCAGATACCTACTTGATTCCTTTCTCTCCTTATCTAGCCTATCCCCGGTATGGTACTACACAACAAAACACAACCAAAAGTGTGTGGGATTAAATAGGTATAGGCTTAAGTATTCGTTTTAATTTTAATGGAGATTTTTAAGCTAAATGTGAAAGAAAAAGCCAAAGAAAGTGATATATGTTTTAATGGAGAATGATGATTGTTTCCTAAATGACATGCATATAATATTATTTGCGGGAAATGTACTCATCACACAGCACTGATAGCCACGGGGGCGTCACCTAGGGACCAATATGATATCACATCCGTTCATGGGCATTAACAATGATGTAGAGACAGTATGTGTTTATCTTCCATCAGTAGTCTCAAATTTCAAAGATTGCTTGGAACCCCAGGATTGTTATCAATTATCACTCCAACTTCTACTGCAGAGTCAAAAGCTTCAGTTGCTTTTTGTTCAGCTTTCTTCAGCTGTACTTCAGCTAATGGACATTGAATTCTGAACAGAAAATACAAGTAACAACATATGGAAACGAAATTTAAAAGTTGTATGGCTAAAATGTAAGAAAAGCAGTAAAGCTATAGAATTAAAGTTAAAAAATCTAGACAAGATATCAAGGGCTACAACCTAGCTGCCTTAAGAATTCGGCACCAAGATGCTTCCACCAAGGCAGCTTTACGAGCCTCCATAGCTACCCTTACTGCAGTTTGGGCTGCTAGTTTCTCTCTTTCTATCCTGGGTAAATGTGGATTTGAATCACCCAATGTCTCGTCAAGTGTGGCATTCGTGCCTTCCTTTTCCTTTGTTCAAATTTTGAAAATTCATGATGTTGTTGAGATGCCAGAAAGGGTCAGATTAGGATTATATTGGCATGCATCTAAACACATCATTCTAAGAGCAAATGCAGTGAAGCAGTACAAAAATATTAACTGACACTAAATTTTTGGAGGGTATGAAATACGGACTTATATACCTGCAGCATTCTTATCTTCCACTCTAGATACGATTCTATCCTCTTTCGTGGGAACCAATTCAAAGGAGACTAAACAATGCATGAACTTGTGCTTTGGGTGCTTGGGTTTATACCATCTCGATCCTTTATCACATTGTTGAGCCTTTCTGCACTGTCTTTGTTGAACACTTGCATTAGTACACCAATTCCCATGTTCTCAATATTAGATTATCGTTGATCCTCACTGGTCATTTTGATTGACTTAAGTGGTCTTTATTTTCCAGGGAATCTGAATGCTTAATTTCATCTGTAACCACCTCTTTGTCACTTTACATGCAACAAACTTATTTTACTACAAAAGGGTCAGCATGGAGTCTTTTATGCTCAGAATAAGGACAATGGAACCTGGTACATTTTCAACTGTAATTATGAAATCAAGGTTCTCCTTACAATATGTGGACTCCGTTTGAACAATAAGATCCAAGCAAGGAATGAAACTTAAAATCATGGCAGGAAGGATCTTTTGAGATAATAGATTTAGAAAAATCAACGAAGAAGAAACAAAGTGCTCATCTGAATAGATTCAGATTGAGAACTTACATAGCGAAAGTCTTGCACCAGATTTGGTTCACTCTGTCCTATGATTATCTCATATATATCAAAGAAAATTAAGATAAATATGACACCTCTGAGTCAGGTGTAATTTTGAGGGTTATTCTCATTTAAATTGATATTCAAGAATTAGGATGGTGATTCACTTCCAAAGAGTTCAAAGAAAACTATGCATATCTACCAGAACTGTCTGTCACCTAAAATCAACTAAAATGCAAACATTTTAAAAACTTAGTTTATAGAACATTTATGGGCTGGTCTTTCAATAGGTCAAGCAGAAAAAGAGAATTCCAGTCTGCTTAGCTTTGCCATCCGGGTTCTACTAGAACTGTCACCTAAAATCAGCTTAAATGCAAACACTTTAAATCTTAGTTTATAGAACATTTCTGGGCTGGTCTTTCAATTGTTCAAGAAGAATAAGAGAATTCCATCTGGGTTTTATGTTTCCATTTACTATGTCCAACCAAAACCAAGCTGGTAGTATGAGTTTATTAGCATACAGCCAATTTTGCAAATAATGTTACCGATAAAGGGAATGCATAGAACATTTCTTTGCTAGTCTTTCAATAATTTAAGCACAAAAATAATTTCAGTTTGCTTAGCCTTGACATTTGGGTTTTATGTTGCCATATATTCTGTCCTACTAGAATATATTGGGGAAAATATCAAAACACATCAGTAAGCATAAACTTGGACATGAAAAACTCAGAAAAATGAGGAGATATCAGAGATATTTACATCACTGCATATGACTATAAGAGGCTTATGTATTTGGAATTTGAACCGGAACTGTCACCTAAAATAAACTTTATAGAACACTTTTGGGCTGATCCTTCAATAGTTCCAAGAAGAAAGAGAGAATGAGTCTACTTAGCCTTGTCAAGCTGGGTTTCTTGTTGCCAAGTATCAACTAGATTGGATTCTGTTATTTAAATTTGCCTTTCATGTTTGAATACGGCCTATCCTTTAAATTCAAAAAACAGGGGTGAATTTATTTGGTCTATTTGTATATTTTTCAACATCACCTGTTAGTCATATGATGTTGGGAGAAATTGAATACCATAACTAGCATTTGTAAAAGTAATAACTCTGCAATAAAATAAAAGAACATGGTGTTTTTATGAAAACAATGAATGAGAAGATTAAAAATTGTCTAGATAACTCAATACAGTTAGACAAAATGACTCTCCCTTCCCTCAATTGAGGCATAAGACACCATAATCAAATGTGAATCAAATTCACTGTCTTCTTGAAATCTAACAAAAAATGCCTATGGTCAGTCGAAACCAGTGATGTGGATGCAGTAGAGTGCATACATCACTTCAGAGTAACAGTGTAGCAATCCTCATTTTCATACTTCAGAAGGTAGGTGCTCTCTGCCATTTCTTTAGTGTCCTGCCACAAGATTAATCTTCTGAATAAAATTCTCATATAACATTTGAGACAGCATAGTAAATTATAAAGGGCACTCCATCTAGCTGTCTCATCACCCTCACAAGGGTAGTATTCTGGAATTTCTGAACACCTATAATTCCCTAACTCCCAAGTCAGTGCAACTCTTTGAATTCCTGAGTTCCTGATTCCAAAACTCCCAAATATAGTTCTGAATTTGTGAATTACTTGGACAACAGTCCATGCTTTGTTAAATCTTCTCTAATTCTGCTGTGTTCTTCTCTGATTATGGTGTCTTCTGCCTCAATTGAGGGAAGGGAGAGTCATTTTGTCAAACTGTATTGAGTTCTCTGATTCTTGTTGCCAAGTATCAATGCTTAGCCTTGGCCATACAATGTGATAGTAGTGAGAAAATATTATAATGGTTGAGATCTGAAATGTGCTGTAGATGACTATGGGGAAAACTTCATCTTTTACTTAAATATTCAGATCTGGAAATGAGAGTTATTTGACTCACAATACAGAGTTATGAAAGTACTATAGCAGCCTTAGAATGTGCTGGCATTCCATATTCAATCCAAGCTGGTGTAGCTTGTCAGAATGCCTTCAGTATAGCCTGGAATATGGATGGTGTCAAAATATAAGGAATCTCGAATCATCCTTTCTTTCCCTTGATTTTTCTCATGTCTACAGAGAATACAACAAGAATGCAGATGGCTTATCCAATGAGGCACTCTATATGGCATCTGGCCTCTTACAGTTCACTGAAATATGTGAAGGTGAAATAGTGGGGAATGGATCGATGAAGCTCTTTTAATTTGAGTCTTTGACATATTTGATGTCTATTATTTCAAGAGTGACATAATTTAGATTTTTTACATCCTTTGGATGTCTGAGGCAGATGTTGCTCGCCTGTTGTATCAGTTTCTTGGTAGGTCCATAAGTGCCTCCCTGAATAAGCCATGACTGGGTTCTTCATGTATTCCCTTGTAGACATCTTTTGAAGTCAGGATGACGATGGGATGTATTCCTTGGTATTTTGATCTTGGTGGTGAAGTTGGTTATCTGACCTCTCAATGTAGCTATCTGGAAGAGTCTCTGAACTAGATGTCTTTATA
>LPNX010374877.1:0-41142 GCA_001517045.1 Pseudotsuga menziesii
TCTCCATTCAGGAAGGCACATTTTACATCCATGTGATGTACCTCCCATTGCCTTGAGGCTGCAATGGCTAGAGCTAGCCTGATGGAATCCATCTTTGCCACCGGGGAAAAAGTATCATTCTAATATATGCCATGAATATATGAGTAGCCCTTGGCTACCAATATGGCCTTGTAATTTAGTGGTGAACCATCAGCAGCAACTTTGGTCTTATAGACCCACTTACACTGTACTAGTTTTCTCCCTGGGGGAAGATCCACTAGCTCCCATGTGTTGCTTTTCTGGAGTGAGCTGAATTCCTCCTTCATGGCTGTTTGCCATCTTGGATCTCCTGCTGCTTCTTCATATGTTTGAGGATCGGAATCCACCATCAAATAGCATTTTTCAGAAAACATAGGATCCTTCATGCACAGACCACTCTCAAATTGAGATCTAGTCCTCCTTGGGTCATTGGGATCCCCAGCTAGCTCTCCTGCTGCATGTAGTGTCTTGGCTGCCCATTTTGGCCTTGTATGGATGTTAGGGTCTGCAATAAACTCATATCCATAAGACAAATCAGAATCAGCATGTTCAACAAACTCTTTACTTACTTCTTGAGGTTCAAGTGGTGAAGAGGCTTCACCAACTTCCACTGCTACAAGGGGTTCTTCTTCAAACTGAACACACATTTCGATGAAGGCTTTATTTGTGCTCAAATTTATCAGTTTGTACCCTTTTGAATCTTCAGAGTATCCAACAAAAAGCCACTCTTGGCTTTGGGGCTACAAAGCCTTCCTCTTCTCTGTTGGAATTCTAGCCCAAGCCTTTGAGCCAAAAATCCTGAAATGGGTCACATCTGGCTTGTTCCCACTCCATGCTTCGAAGGGAGTCATACCATAAAGTTGTTTGTGAGGAACCCTATTTTTGATATAGGCTGCACAGTTGATAGCTTCGGCCTAGTACTTTGGTGGCAAAGTTTTGGCCTCCATCATGCATGTTGCCATCTCCTTCAGTGATCTGTTCTTCCTCTCAGCAACACCATTTTGCTATGGTGTGTAAGGGATAGAATGCTGCATCTGAATACCTGCATCTACACAATAATTAATAAACTCAGACTTGACATACTCACGACCATTGTTAGATCTGAGGGCCTTGAGTTTCCTTCCAGACTGGTTTTCAACCAAAGCCTTAAAGACTTTGAATAGGCCAAAAACTTCAGACTTGTGTTTCAGGAAGTGAACCCAGCAATACCTGGAAAAGTCATCAATGAAAGTCAATGCATATTTGGCCTGACTCATGGACATATGAGGCAATGGTCCAGAAACATCACTGTGGATCATCTTGAGGGGTGCAGAGGTTCTCTCATGACTAGCTCTCTCAAATTTGTGCTCTGGGTGTTTTCCTAGGATACAACCTTAGCAGACTCCTTTGGAAAATTTTATCTTGGGAAACCCTATGACCATCTCTTTTTCACTAAGATCAGAAAGATATTTGTAGTTTAGGTGGCCAAATCTTTCATGCCAAAACTTGCTTGCTTCATTAGCATGAATCAGAAGAGCAGAGGGGTTTGAGTAAGGTAGGAAGCGTGAGAACATGTATACCTTTTGAGCATGATTCGCAACTCCTTTTGCAATGACTCTACCAGTTGAAATATCTGTGATCTCAACTTCATCGGGGGAGAATATGACCTTCTTAGGAGACCCAGTGTGGGTCATCTGGTACACTGATAGGAGGTTGGAGGCAAGACCAGGCACATACAACACATTGCTGAACTGACCATGATCAAGATCTATCCTTCCTTTGCCTAAACTTTCAGTGAGAGAGTCATCTCCCAGTACTATAGATGGTCCTTTCGAATTGTCCAGTGAGGAGAAGGCCTCCTTAGTAGAAACCATGTGTCTTGAAGCTCCAGAATCAATGATAAAACTGGGTGAGCTTGATGTGCCAGCAACTAGAGCATGAACTCTCTCTCTGTCATCTGAACTTGATCCTCCTTTTCTCTTCTTTGAGATTTCTGGAAGGGAGATACCATTCTTCTCCAGGAGTTGGGTCAGCATGTCTATTTGTTTTTTCATACAAGAGATTTCAGAGTGATTGTCCTTATTGCAGTATGCGCACTTATTCATTTCACCTTTGTTCTTCTTCTTCTAGTAATTCTTCTTGGGACCTTGTTGATCCTCCGGAGACTGTTTCTTGTCTCTCTTTTTCTCAGGTGGCTTTTTAGCTTTCTTTTTGCTTTTTGAATCCACCCTCGAATCTCCAGCAATCAAAGCTTGATATTTGGATGGTTTGATGATGCCCATCATCATCAGCTTGTCATGTTCTTGTGTGAGAGATTCGATGAAATATGCAAGGCTAGGCATCTTCCAGGTTCGAGCTGTCAGTTTTGTGCCATAGAAGGTCGAAACAAACACTGAATAATCAGGGCCCAGCTTCGAGAGGATGGCCAGTACGAGCTGATCATCTTTATTTTCGATACCACACTGTTTCAACTGCAAAACTAGTGCTTTGAACTTGGAGAAATATAGCTGCAGGGATTCAAAGCTCGTTGGACTCAGAGAAATCAGCTCATTTTCAATTTGATGTCCCCTCATCTCATCTATCTTTCCAAAAAGATCAACAAGCTTCTCCCATACTTCATTCGTTGATGTCAATCCATCAAGATGGAAAAGGAGGTCTCTGGAAATACTCAGACACAGGAGGCCATAAGCCTCATCCCTCCTGTTGTGCCATTGTATCTTCTCTGTAGCTGCATTGGGCTCTACTTCTGTTGCCATAGTCACCCTGTAGAGGCCTTTCGTTCTCAACAGTATCTCCATCTCTGCTTTCCATTCAAAGAAATTGAAGGGAGTCAAGATAGTTTTCTGTGATTGATCCATAGCTTAGAAAATCTGTCCCGGCTGTCAGTAGAAGGCTCCCAGTCACTGATGTCGAACCTGCAAAACAATTTTTGAAGGAGAGAAACAACCTACAATGGCTCTGATACCATGTGTAAATTGAACCAGGTGATAGATTAATTTTACTCACAACAATTAACAATTGATCATGCAAAATCACTCACAAAGAGACTGAAAATTGGAGATGAACATTAAACTGTATTAAATCAGTGTACAATAGCCAACCCTATAATAACATAGGTTTCTGAATAAATAAAATAAATCAGGGATTCGAATGCATGAGGAGCAATTCGAATCTAGCATAAAGCAGGCTTACTAAAAATAAGCAAATCCCCCATAGGTGTAAAAATTTGATCCCAAATCTGTCATGGAGCTCACGAATTATCAAAATGTCTTAGGAAAGCTAAAGAGTGGTGGAATCGCAGCTCATACATACTTTTGCATGGACAAAAAAGAGTGGAGGATGAAGAGGACAAAAAACTAGTTCACCTCACCTAGTCTAGTTTTTCTATTTGCCTTAAAACACTAAAAAAGCAGGGAATAAAGCAGAAAAACCAGAAGGGCGCCTAGGAGGCCAGGAATAAAGAAGATTTGATTCCTTGGGATTTCCCATGTGCTACATGAGTCAAATGAGGCAAGTTTGACCACTATGGATAGGTAAAAGACAACTTGCACAAGGTGGGACACATGAACTAGGCTAATAATAAAGAAATAATTAAATTAATGTCTAAATGGGTAAACTATGGGTTGATTATTATAACACGGAGTGGTATGAAAACCTTGGTGATGATTCGTATAAAACTCATAGTGATTTCCTAGAGGGTTTTAAGAATAAATGGGGGGAAAAGAAAGAACCAAGACATCTGCTTGCCGCCCTCCATAACATAAAGAAGATGGAGAATGAAACCATTGATGAATTTAATACTAAGTTCAGGTGTGTGGTTGCGGACTTCCCTAGAGAAATCAAGCCAAGGGATGCCTCCATCCTCATATATTACATCGAATCTTTCACTAGTGATTTGAGGTACCAGTTAAGGGACAAAGAGCCAGCCGATCTAATAACTGCTCAGGAATTGGCTGAGAAAATAGAAAAGAATATGCAATCTTCAGGAAAATCCAACATTCCAGGTTACACTAGGGGAAACACTTCATACAATGAAGAAAAGGGAAAAGCCTTTGAATCAAAAGAAAAGCGAGCCTCAAAAGACCCCATGGAAAAGATAGCTAGCATGTTGGAAAAAGTGATGACTAGTCAGGACCAATTCATGACAAAAATCCAAAACAAAATAGTCACACTGGAGAGAAATAGTGGACCTAGGAATTTTCAGCCAAAACAGAATCAAGTGTATTAAAGGAAGTTTCCTCAATAAGAGCCTAGGATTCCAAACTAGTTAGACTCAACTAACATGGTAGATGAAGTAATTCCTTTGTGTAGACCTTGTGAGCAATTCCACCCAGAAAGCACTTGCTACATAGCAAATCAGATTATAGAACATGGGATGGCGGAGGTCAGTAATCAGGAAACAACATCAGGTGAGTCTGATCATATATACATGGTAGGCCAGGCCTACCCTTTATCACCATCTAAATAGTACAAGCCTGAGGATGAAACCATTGCAGAATCTTATAGTGAAACTTATGATGAAAACTATGATATACATGATGGGACTCCTATATGTTCTCCATATAAGGATGACATCCTGGAAGGTGTACTACCTTGTGACCTTTTCTCTGAAGAAGATGAGTATGAAAATGAGGACAAGTATAGCTTGGAGCATGATACAAGTGACGAAGAATCCCTTAACCCCGACAAAGATGTTGATGAGGAGTCCTGGACATTCATGGAAAATCCAGTCTATGACATGAATAAAGAGGAAAATAATGAACCAGAAACTTTTGATGGTTTTGTTGATGGCATATCTAAAGAAGAGAGCATGGACCATGTGGCCTTGGGAAACTTTGATATGAAAAAGGAGCATGTAATTTATCCACTTGATCAGTATGAGCCATATATCAGTATCAGTAATGAAGACAAAGAAAACTTGATATCGGAACTTGATATCAGCAATGGGGAATCCATCACATCTAACATAGACGATGGTGATGACTATTGGGATTTTTGTGGATATCTTTTTAAGAATCCTATCTATGCTATATCCAGCAAGGGGAGTGTCTGTTTAGAGATTTGTGGAAGTCCAATCTACTATACTTCCATAGAGGGAAGCATGAATCTGGAGACCTTGGAAAATCCTAGTATGGAAAAGCAGCATTCAAAACTCTTATATGATCATTCAGAGTCATATCATGCAGAGCCACACAAGAGTATCAGTAATGAATACATGGAGAAGCAGTTTTGTGAAAAGACAGATGTGATGCAGTTATTAGAATATCAGTCTCAACTATCACCTTCACATATAGAGTTTCCTCATGACTTGGAGCTACTTGGGGCTTATATAGTGAATTATCATCCGGTCAGGCTTGATGATCAGTATGATGGTGTAGTCAATCCGCCTCATCATTCCAATTTGTACATCAACCCTATCCAGTCATGGATAGAAGCAGCCTGCACAGGCACTTACCAGTTTGGGAGGAAGTTTGATGACATTATTCATGCCTATGATTTCCCATCCATCCCGCCCATTCTGAATCATCACGCAGGTTTGCATTTTCTGAATAAAGTATCCTTACTTTGGCTGGTAACCAAAGACAAGGAAAAAAAAATTATGTCAATAAAATGCTTAGGTGGTTACATTGGATTTCTGATTACACTTAACCCTTTTTATATCATGCTTAGAGTAGGAAAATAAGCTCTTTGAAAGAGAGCATTTACTTTTTGCATTTCTATTTTTAGCTATAATAAAAATTTGCTTCTTATAGTTAGTTACATCTATTTTGTTTAAATAAATCAGCTTAATGGTTCATTTGGTTTTTCATAAAACTTGTGCTACTGAGGTTTTTCTTGTCAAGTTGAGATGTTTTTGCAGGGTATATAAACCAGAGATTTTGGTGTTCGCGTATCCTCTCCTTGCCTTAAAGACCAGATCGAGCACATGTCCCACAGTTGGAGCCAGAATGTTACCACCTAAGTTGTACTTAATGGTTTTTATCAAGTGAGCCCGGTGAACCAGACAGGGTTAACTTGTTCAGACTTCAAAAGACCCTTGGAAGTACTTCTGGGAAGTGCTTGTTGTATCATATCACATGTTCATACCCCATGGGGAAATTGTAATAAATGTTCTAGCATGATAGTGTCTGTAAAAGACTCGGTCTCTTAGACTTCATTTGTCAATCCGATCAGCCTAGGGTGTTTTTTCCCTTCGTTATTATTGGTTGTTGAATAAACGACTGATAATTTCTGAGTTTTTCACTCCATACCTCCAAAGTTGGGGTGGTCGGCTTGGTATTTGGGCCTATTGAGGTTATTAGAGTCTATGTGTCAATGTATAAACATGCTAGACATCATTTTTGAGTCATATGAACATGTCTAAGTCCCCCTAGGTGTTTTTCAATTTTTCAATTTTTTTGTTTTTTCAGTGTTTTTTATTAAATTTTGATTTTTCCAAAACTTAGGCTATTTTTTAATAGTTTAATTGGAAAATTTGATTTTGTAATAAAAGTGGGCCAAATAATTAGTTTCAGTCATGTAGGTGCTCATTTTCAAGCTAAGAGCACCATGTAAACCCATGGACCCGCTATTTCCTAGTTTTGAGTGATTTTCCATCACTCAGGTCAAAAAGCCCCAAAAATCAATTCTTGATTATTTTAATTAATAAATTGATGAATAATGGAGCAAATCCAAAAAACAATAAATCAGTGGATTCTCAGCCGATTTGATTGAAATCAGTCAGATCTGAAGCAGATTGACTGGATCTGACAAATCCTTGACTGAAGGAGGTGATCAAATCAGATCCAGAGTTGATCTTAAGCATCCTTTATGGGGAAGTTTTCCCTCCCTCTCTCCTCAACACGTTTTGGCTCATCTGGATGAGTTTTGCGTAGATGTGTCAGTGTATGGGTTGATGTGTCAGCCAGATCAGGCCCCCGGTTGACAAGTAGGCTCGGTCCAGCTTCAGTTGTGCATTTATGAACTCTCCATCAGTTTATTTCACTTGATTCCATGATGAATTTCTCCCCCCCTGGGCTAGATGGCCTGCAAATTGTATATATCCTGCTGGAGGCTCCCTCTTCCAAGCTAGTTAGAGCTGGACTGAAGGGCTTGCCATTGTAAATTGTGTACTGATCTTCATTTGTTGAATAAAGAGAAGCTTTGGAGACTATACTGTGTAGTGATTTTGATTGTGTGGATTCTCAGTGTTATGCTGTTGATATGGTAGCTGCAATTTCTTGCCAAATCCTGTGCTGCTTCAGTGTTCTGGCTTCAAGGATTCGGTTGAATCAAGTAAGGGTTTAAACTAGGAAAACTAGATTGTTTAATCTTGTTTATCCATATGATGTATGCTCAAAAATATTATTTATATGCTTAAATAAGGTTATTTCTACATAATCTCTCATTTTTGTTGCTTTAAACATCCATATCCAGATCTCACGAGGTTTGTATAGCCTTGTGTTATTTAGTTGCAGGTTCCCGATTGGATGAGGTTGTGGATCTAGATTGACTCCTTTCCTATCCAATAAGATCAAAACTCTTTCCCTCAGCACTCCACGAAAGGGCCTCCTTTCAGCTTGCTCCATTCAAGCAACGATCCGACCTTCTCTCCTCTTCTTCTCATTTCTACAAAAAATCAACACTTTACCCGGTTACTTTTTCAGTTCATAGCTGTGATTTCATCTGGATCTGTTTCATCAAAGTAAAATACACATAGATCTAATATTTCATAGCTCATATCCTAGATCTTGCACTTAAAAAAGTTCCATAAGCATTCTAGATCTAGCTTTAGGGGAAATCGTCTTTTTTGCATGAATTTTAAAGAAAACTTGTAGATCACATGCATTAGATTTCCTTTCGCTGTTATAAAATTTAATATTCTGCAATATCAGTGCAATTTAATTGGCTGCACAAACATCAATCCAAGATCCCAAGGAAAGATTGCTTTCCTTGGTTCCTTTTCCGTTGGTTTAAGCTAGTTTAATTTCATTATTTTTTAAGATAAAGTAGGCTGACCCAAAGGTACTCTTAAAGTGATTTTTGGCATTTGTTATTCTAACATGCTCACTTTCCTTTAGCATTTCTGACAGAGAAGAAAGGAAGCTGCTGTCCAAAGTGGCTTTTGGAGCGCTCAAATCCCCCCAGGGGTCTCCCTTTTGTCACAAAATTCTTAAAATTTTTGTATAACTGTAAGATCTTCGTTTCAGCCTGTATAAGGACCACGAAGAATTGATATATCATTCCTCTGATATTTTAACAAATAATAAATAAATTTTCCTTTGGAATAGGCTCTTTCGAGCCCTTTCCCCATCCCCCCTGGGGGGATTTGCGTCGGTGTCTTTTCGTGCTTTTCCTATTTTCATTTATTTTTTAAAACTAGTTTTGATATGATCTGCAGGGTAGGATAATTCATTTCTTTATTAATTAATTCCATATTCCATATCTTATATTTCAAGGTAATCATAATACTTACCCCACGATTTCTCGAGTGACCCGAAATGGGAAAGAGATTCGTGGTAGGATTAATTAAGAAATATGAATTGTGTATCTGTTTGTTTTCTTCTATATTTTGTTTATCATCAACTTTAAAATTAACCCCTCCTCGATTCCCCGATTGATATCCACTTGGATCGAAAGAGGTTCTTGGAGGCTTTTCTTTTAAACAAGAACATCCGGTTTAAAACTTATTAAAATTTACAAGACTCCAGTGTGTATGCTCTACACTTGGTTGCGGTTCGTCCGATCAGTCAAGCTGTATCAAAAGCACTTGGGTGACTAGCATAATTAGGACTCAGTCTCCCCAATTGACAAACCATCAGGTGAAAATCCAACACCTCGACCGAACCTCTACGGTGGAAAAATACCCAAAGGAAGCGGGAACTTACTGAAAAGTGACCTCGGGGAGCCGATCTCTGTCACACCCTAATGGGTGCGTTACGAACAATAGCCCCAGAGACTCCATTTCAGCCCACATATTCCTTGCGGGTAGCCGTAAAGGTTTTGTTTTGGACATACTCCAAGTACTCTTGGGTATATCTGGAGTCCCCCCTTAGCCTAATTTAATCAATTCATACTTAAAATTTTAACTTAAAAGATACCAAGATGCAATCGCAAAACACTCACTTCGAGCACATGCAAGCACATTGATCATTTTGATTTGACTCCATTCTAAGGCACTGGTCATTTTTTCTTTATATATATATATATATATATTGTGTATCAGCTTTGTGCTTTCGTGTGTTTATCTTCGTATCTTGTCATCTTTAATTGTTTATAGCTAAAATATTCAAACTCCTAAATAACTGATTCAGTTTAACATCACCACACTAAGAAATCATCCTTAGTAACTTAATAGGGTCTACCCCCCTTGGTTTCGTTAGGAGTTGAGCCTAAACGGAGGAGTCAAGAACAAGGTGACAGCCTTGACTCGAGACTTGCCCCCAAGGACAAACCAAGTGGCTTGAATATTTCTGCCACGTGATCCAGGTGTGTGAAAAGGCAGCAACACACACCATTTAGACTAGTAAATGGATAGCAAGCTATTTTTCCCATGGAGTACATTGTGTCAATCCTCCTGATTGTTGCGCTGACAGAGATGACCAGCGGGGATGCTATCGAACAGAGGTTAACACAACTCATTTAGATGGAAGAAGAATGCCATGTCACAGGATTTCATCAGATAGTTGAGAAGCAAATACTGAAAGCATGGCACGATCGCCATATTTAGATTAAGCGATTCAAATTCAGAGGACTTGTGTTTTTGTATGACAACATGTTTTTCAAACACCTAGGAAAGATAAAGACACATTGGCTAGGGCCATATAGGATTGAATTGTGCACATCACTGATGTCGATGCAGTAGAACTACAAAGACTAGATGGAAAAGGTGGAAAGTACTCCAAAAATTTTAAATGACAGGCTAGTCGACATTTAAGTCCAAATATTTGGCAAAGATTGAGGCAGTTATGACAGTTAAGAGAAAAATGGTGGCATGCATTTTGGTCCCATCAGCATTCCTCCGCATAACTGCCATAACTATGCTAATAGGTATAGCCTACAGATTGAGCTGTCGATTTAAGAACATGTCGACCAATAATCCCATGTGATTGATTGGACATCAACCTCCCATTCCATGACAATGGAAGAGCGTCTAAATGAATATAAATACTAGGCTTCGCCATCAAGCATCCTTTTACGCATGCGGAGAGAACCAGAGCCGATTGTTTATAGCGCCGAAGCCTGTCACAAACTAAGTTGACACCCATGGTAATAGAGACACCCAGTGAGAGTGAGATATCCGACGCAACCGTTATCTCGGGTTTCCTAATCAACGAATATATTGAATCACCTAAGGAACAACAACCAGAGAAGCAACCAAAACTTGACCCAATGGAGAGAACCT
The DNA here is from genome assembly GCA_001517045.1 of Pseudotsuga menziesii. Classification (NCBI taxonomy): domain Eukaryota; kingdom Viridiplantae; phylum Streptophyta; class Pinopsida; order Pinales; family Pinaceae; genus Pseudotsuga; species Pseudotsuga menziesii. The sequence goes on from LPNX010374877.1 coordinate 10,382, forward strand.
AAAAGAAACCTGCTCCTGTGGTCACCCCTGCCAATATCCCAACCCTTGGTTTGCACCCTGTGCCGAACCTAGCTCAGAGACTTCCATCTACAGCTATGCAACCACTTAGAGAGCCAAGATAGGCTGGACAAAGAACACCTGGAGAGTCATCTCATCCTGAGATGACAAGGAAATGGAAGCCTAAGGATGTTTCAAAAAATACCGACAAAGCGTCGATGGAGGATGACGCGCTAGAAGAAGAAGCCATGGAGGAGGCCTCCCAATAACGTAGAGGCTAGGGTGATGACGACGAAGATGAAAAATTCTCACATTATGTCCGATCGAGGAGAGATGATGTGGAGGAAGTGGTGCTCCCAAAGAAAGCCACCACAATCTTACTAGAACCTCGGATCCCTGAGATGTACCTATGCTAATGGACATAATGCCGAAGCTCATCAAGTTAAAATTTGAGGAATTAGACACATGACAGCAGGAAGTTCTGAAGAGAGCAGACTATATGGCCATGACTCAAGTCGGCTCAGGTGATAAAGCCAATGCAATGGGCTAAGGGTGTCAACCAAGTAGGGTTGATGAACCTTCTATTCATGTCACATTTTTTCCACAGCCTCCAGACTAATACGTATGTAAATAAGGTCCTGCTTTGCTTCCATAGAGGGTTCTTGTGGCTCAATTACCCATACCCTATCGACATTGAGCTCATATCAACAATCACAGGGCTTACAAAGAAAGGCCATGACATCGTGCCATACTTACAACAGAACAGGGATACCACCAATATAAATCTATAGTATAACCTTCAGCACATGAAAAGGGGATCCCTAATTGGCCCTATTGACAATGCCAATGTGTGGTTTGTCGCAAGGATCCACTCTTGTAAGTCGTTGCACAAGATGAGGCTGACCCAATGTACTGCTGGAACAATAGAGCTTGCGGAGAGGTGTGCACAAGGTATGGTTTTCAACTTGTCATAGTTATTGCTTAATGAACTAATTGACAATGCAGTGAAAGCCCAGAAGGACCCTAACCATAAATTTCACTACTCTTGGTTGCTCATCTTGGTCTCATTTACCTTGTGGACCAATTCGCCCAATTATGAACAAATGGATGCCCTACCACCTTTCCTTGGCGCAAAGTACCATAACTTGTGGGAAGACAATAAAAATAATAACAACCAGAAGGATTGTAACATCACATTCTTTCTGCATGTCGAGGAACTACATGATGTTATAAGGTGATCTCACTAAGTCTGGGCTGTGACGGTGCACAAGTACATGGACTTGATCAATTTCTAGGACGATGCGCATAACATGATTTTGGAGCCGAACAAGGAACCAACGAAATAAGAACACAATGCAAGATTCATGATCACTAATGTTGATGCGGACACAATCGTCCAAGAATGGCCAGATGAATGGCACAATCCACTGGAAAATCCGTTGCCCGAAGAACAAAACCAAGAGGACCCACCAGTGGACCAAGGAAATGTCCAAGGAAACAAGGGAGGAAATGATCAGGACCATCAGTCGCAAGAAGAGGAAGAAAAATATGATAATGAGGATAGGGTCAGCTCTGATCATGATGATTCAGAGTGCACACCTATTCAGGAGAACATCTTGACACGACAACAAACGCATCAATAAGAACGGGAGCCCCCGTGCAAGAAAAGGAAAGATAGAAAGACAGATAACATGAATACCTTGACTGAAGAGGATATTTGTACGCTAGTATAAGTTGTAGCTACGGTCACCAAGGACAGCCTCTCCGTTCTAAAGATGTAGCAGGTAAGCATAGCTGATCAAGCTGGGAACCACCTCACTAAGTTGGTAGATTCCATTAACGAGGTCAACGCCACTGTTGAGGATGACACACATGGTGTGGATCCCAGCATCCCGTTAGTCATGCCAAAACTGGTGCTGTCAATCAAAGTACATATTCAGGGGCACACACTAAAAACAAGGATGGAGATGAGTGCATTTAACGATGTTGTCAAGGAATTTTCCGCACTACAAATTGACTTCTGCAAGCTTCCCTTGAGTGAAGTCTATGTCTTACAATAGGAAGCCACATCTGAAATATGGTTAAGGGAGAATGTTGTTTCCTATCAGGCAGCAAAACATCAAAGGAAGGTGAAGGAATGCAAGGCCCTCCTTACAGAAAAGGAGCAGGAAATTGAAGGGCTCAAGGCCCTCCTTAAGGAGAAAGAACAAGAAATTGAGGCGCATGAGCAAAGTCGCATTGCGCTGGCTGAGACCATTAAGGGCATGGTCATATAATTCCCACTAGAAGTGGGCCAAGAAGATGAATATTCATCGGCTAAGGTTTCTTGGTTGTCACAGATTGCAGTGGATATGAAGAAACAGGCTGAGGAGCTTCATGCTAGGAAGGTATAGAGAACACCTCCTGAGGTGATTGAGGAAAGAAGAAGAGCAGCGTGTGAGGATGTTTGGAAAATCACCAAGGGAGAAACACTCTGTGCAAAGGAAGTAGAAACTATTTCAATGATTTGGGAAGAACTTCTAGAAGATGATATTGCAGAAAACATAAGGGAAAAAGCACGACAAGTAAATGAGGAAATCAACATTACAAAGACAGAGATGAAGAAGCTTCCCTTTCAGGAGAAGGTTACAAATATGGCGGACATTAAACATCTACAACAGGAATTCTGGGCTCTTCATTATTGATAGAAGAACATGGAATTCGAGGTGGAGACACACCGATCGGAAGATGCGCAGCTCATAGGCCTCATTCATCTTGTGTAGCAAAAGCTTCAGCAAATAGCGTAATCACTAGAGGCAGAACCATCGGAACATATCAATTCCGACTGTGTAGAGAAGTTGGCCGCATAGGAAGAGGAAGTCACAATGGAAGTTTTTAAAGTGCAACAGATGGTGAAGGAATTCTAGGACAAGGTTGGTCGTCCCGCGCAGTATGAGCTTGCGCCAGAAACATACGTTTTGGGGAAAAACATGAAGTTTTGTAGCAAACAATTTTTGTGGAGAAGTCCCTTTTTTCTTAGTGGCTCGAGACGAGCCCAATGTGAGTGTTGGGGTCCTATTGGGAAAGGGAAACATCCAGGAAAAGTGTATAAGGATAAATCATACACGCAATCAAAAGAGGAAAAGCGCGCGTGCAAAAAGGTAAAAACAGGTCAAGAAAAGAATGAAGGAACTAGCGCAAGAAGGTAAAACATGCACCCGTTGGAGAAAAGGTAGGTTAAGGATGGAAATAAGTTGCGACAAGGAAGATACGATGAGGAAGGAAGATTCAATTTGGTGGAAGAGGAAGATAGAATAGTTAAAGCTGGATAAGCAGAAGTCAAGGAAGACTGCAGAAGGACAAACCAACGGAAGAAGGAAGGACAGTTTTTGCAACTAGTTATGACTAGTACAGATGAGATGAAAAACATTTCTACGACTATTAAAGTTGTGGTTAATGTCTTCCAGGAATTTCATGGCTAGGTATGGGACGACATTTATGTAGCAGGGATATTTTTGTAAGTTGTTGAGTCTATAAGAATTGACTTGTACTCAGTTGAACCTATGTAGTATCGTAGATACTATAAGTAGGAGAAAATCACTTTGTATAAGGGTTTGAAAGGTTTATAGGGTTAGGTAAGTTTAGTAAGTTGAATAGACAGTAGAATTAGAAGCCTCTTGAGTCACAGATCTTGCAGCTGTGTGCGCAAATGGCTAGTAGTAGAGTAATCTGTAGCTGAGTTCCCAGATTGTAAAGTAGAAGAGTTGATCCAGGATGTGTGCAAATTAGTAGGAGTAGATAGAAGAATAAAACAAGAGAGCATGAGAGCAAGAAGATTGAATCAGAAATACATATATTAAGAACAATCTCCAAGTTGCAGACTTCAAGGTGCTATATCCATTTCTCATGCCAAATGAAGAGCACCTTGGTGGTTTTCCTCAAATGGGTTTCCACATTATTTCTAGTGTTATAAGGATGAATGTTGTGAATGGTGAATATTTGTATGAATACTTTCTTACTTTGAATTATTACAATTACTATTGAATGTATGTTGCAATATGGTTTATGAGTACAAAAAATGAATACATAAGGCAGGTTGGAATGGTATGTATGAGTCCATGGTTAAACTGCTAAGTAAAAGAGGAGTCGTGCACACTCAGTTGAGTATAAGGATTCAGTTGTGTCGCACTATCGCACTAGTTATAGGGTCGTAAGGATGAGGTTGTGTTGCACGCAAGTCACGACACCTCACCATGTTGTTCTCTCACAGTAATAAAGTTCCATCCTATCACCTTTGTTGAGTGCCTTGGCCATGCACCAAGGGACTATGATCCCTTGCCAACAATGGAAACATGGTTCTGGAAGTTACCCATTAATATATCTTGGGTGAGACTATGCCTACTTCACGGGTGTTTTCAATTGAGCTTGCTCTGTCGGGCCGATGCCTTGGGCTGTCATGTTGGTATTGTGTTGAGTGATTGCACTGCGGGTCTAGACAAGAAGTAAATAGAGGCCAATACATACATTATCTGATGTTTTTAGATCATTTATTTTTATGTATATGATTTTGTGTTCTTGGATTTTTATTGTTATTCGAAAATGAACAAAAAAAATCATTTAAATACTAGGGTTCCTAAACCTGCTTCCTTGTATTCTAGTTGGCATACTTTAGGAAAAACACTCAAATAGAGCCTTTTCTTAATCATGATTTTTTCCTTTAGTTGACTCTAGGTTTTTTCTGAAAAAAACATGGTCATCTTTCTCAAATTATGGATTGGTTTGTTGAGGATTTGTAGGGCTGGTCAAGCCTTAGATACATCATGTGTTTTCTTCTAAAAAGCCATGTGGATTATATATCCTCTTCCAATTGCAATCTTTGTATACAAATATGGATACAAAGGGATATATAATTACAACTAGGGAGGCTTCACTAAAGAAGGTTGTTCCAACACTATTACAACAAAAGATGAGCAGGCAAAAGAGACACTTGAGAAATAAATCAAATTTATACCCTCGGGATTTTGTAGTTATCTTTTGAGTTTTTCCTAATATTTAACAGTGTGTACAATCCTACCAAAACTAAAATAAATTACATGTCTTGATTATATAGATGTAATGTTGAATATATCATAGCACATATAAAGCTATCAAAACATATTATAATGACAATAAAGGTAACACATTAGCGACAAAGAACAAAACATAATACAGTTCAAGTTGATGATGAATGGAGAGGCCTCATATTGCAAATTTCAAACAAATTACACTTATAGATAAACAAGGAGGCCTAGTTTATTGAAATGTTGTTATATGGAAGAATTCCAACCTCATTTATTAGGGAACTTGTCAACAAGGATTTGGTTCAATGGTTAAGCAGGGGTGGTGCTACTCCACCCACCAAAGCTTAAATCCCCTAGAAAACACGTTTTCCCCCTCATGGGTAGTCTCACCCCTACAAACAAGTTGTTTGAAGTAGTTGGGGATTGAATAGATATTCCATATTCATGGCTTCCAGGACAAAAATACGCCCTGTTTGGGACAAAAATGAACTATGTTTGGGCTATAACATTTCAAAAACCCGGTCTAGCATTACAAGGAACATTTTCAAATCCAAGCACTTTCTTGAAATGTTTCCATATGTTTGAAATGCATATGTCTTATAAACGTTGGGACTGATGCAGCACTAACAAATTAGCTACAAAGAGAACACAAAACACAATCCAATTTCATGAAACAATGAACAAAGTGGAACACAGTTCATGTTTGTGAAAAACATGGGACCTTTCAAAACATATCTACACAGAGATGGTCAGATAGGGATAGTTCCTTTTCAGTATTAAAATATGTGATAATAGCCTAAGTCATTGCTATAATACCTTTTTTTAACACATATGTTTAGTGTAGACCTGTACAGCTAATATGCAAGTCTTAATGTGAAACAAAATTCCAATCATTATATATGCCAATGTAATCAAGAAGAATACAATTTGGAAGATTCCTAAAATCAATACCATGTCTTGTTATGCGTACTATTGGTGCACATTTCAAGGGCCCTAAGCTACATAGGAGGATAGTTTTTATGTAAAACAAAATTCCAATCAAGGGATGTGTATTTTTAGTCTTAAGACTTGCAAATTGAAAATATTGTGGCCATAACATAGATGATAACCACAAGTTGAAGAGGCTCCACAAGACATGACACTGAAACCATTAGTGATGTTAGTAAAGGAATAATGGAGAATACTCACATCACCAGGGGATTTAAACCTGAAATCCAGCTTTCATATTGGAAAATAGTTTGGTAAAGGTAAGTGAGGAGTTATACATACATCTATCAATATGGGAAAATATACTAGCACTCTGTGAGGTAGGAATTACCTGCCAAACAATATATCTATGTGGTGGAATATGTCTATATTTCCAAGGATGATATAGTTTTACCCAAATGGAAAGCATTGCATAGATCATAGAAAATGCCATAGTATGTGGACAAGTAGACATAATTTATAAACATAGAATTTGTAATATCTACTATGCATTATAGAAATTCTTAGTACAACACATCAGGATTGAAAACTTACATTTCCCTTTAAGATACATTATGATAATTTGTATTAGTTAAAGTATAGATCAAAAGTTGAACTCAGGGGAATTATGGGATGTGATGTTCTGTGTAACTATGTAAACCAAATCCTGTCATGAACTAGTCCACAATGCAGGTATTCTCATTCCTTAGTGAAATGAGAATAAACAACTGCTTCTAATGACTGAGGTACATGGACTGGACTTCACTATATCAGAAAATGGAAAATAGAGAGTCCTATTGGCATTTCAGGTGGTCATCTCCACAAGGTAGATTTACCTTAGTTAATAACTGATGAATTTTATGATTTATGGTTGATTTTGAAAATGGTGGCTGACAGAAGAATATAAAAAGAATCCAAGTCACAGGGATTCAAAATTGGTCCTGGATTGGACAAACCGCAAGAAACACATTGAAAATCTAGTTCTTATTCCAATATGGCCAGAATTTCAAAGATAAAAAAGGAGTTTTCATAAACGTCCTTGTACATGATTTAACCAACCCTAAAGTGGCATGACCTAATGGTCTATTTATTGCACCAGCCCTAAAGTGGCATGACCTAATGGTCTATTTATTGCACCAGCCCTAAAGTGGCATGACCTAATGGTCTATTTGTTGTACCTGTGAATATGAAAGTGAAAAAAATACTTAATGTATCAAACATACGAGCTGGCCACACTGCGAACACTAAAAACATTTACCAATACTAGTGTTAATAAACAAAAAACTCACAAGACGAACCCACTAACCATGCATACAAGAACCAAAGTTGATGCACGCATTCTGTTGCTAAATATTGATGATAATTATGATATCAAATCAGAGAAGAAGACCCCGTGAACAATTGAAAATTATCTTTATAAAACCACCATATGTTAGCATAATTCAAGATGTAGAGCCCTGATTACAACAATCCTAAGCATTAATAAAATAAGACAATGATTAACCCTACCTGAATTGAGGGACCAAGTGAAGGAAAAACATATGTTTAGTGTTCATAATGGAATAGGATGAGGCAAAAAGAGGTAGGTAAAGGTGGTCAAAAAGGGGTCATTTCTGGGCCCAATAGTATGAACCATTATAATATCCGAATCTTTTTTATATTTTCTTGAAAAACTATTTGAATCCACCTTTCAACCCCAGTACATTGATGGCCTCTTAAACCCTAGCCATAGGAAACTTTCCTTTACAACAGAACTCGTGACTCTATTGGGGGGAGCCTTGTCTGTTTGGGTTTTCTCTGTATTTCTTTTAGTCTTTTGCATTGTTTCAGGTCCTTATTACCACTTAGGAACACCTTCTAAGTCTGATAGCACACTTCCCCTACCTTCCTAAGGCAATTTTCGACCTTTTTGGGGATTTTTTCCCACCCATACGCAAGTTGTCGACTGAACAGTCGCATGTCTGGTTTGTACACACAACTTGCTATGCTGTCAACCTGCGTATGATATGTGACCTGTCAGTAGTACAACCCACGTGTGCTTGTACATGCGACTTGCTATACTGTCAACCCACGTATGATATGCGACCTATCAATAGTAAAACCCGCGTGTGCCCCTAAAACAATGTTTTTCCTCATTTTTGTGTTTTTTTATGTTGTTGTAGGTTTCTTGGTAGGTATTTTGGGGTCCTCTGCAAGTGCATGAATCCAGGGAGTTAGTGTCATCCCTTTTGGTTGTTCTTTATCTATGTGGTAAGCCTTTTTATAGCATTAGGATTTTCTCTTTGCTCTTTGCCCCCACCCCCTTTGCTTGGCATGATTTTTGGCTTATGTTTCTAGTCAGCCTCTATTAGTGATATTTGTCTGAGTTCAGAAGCTTCTTGGTGTTTGTTTTCTTCTTCTTTTGTTGGTTAACTTCACCATGCCAAAATAGTTAAGTTGTCTTTTATGCAAGCCTTCCTTCCAAGTAGGGTTTATACTGACTTTAGGGCATTCTAGAGTCTTTGGGGTGGTTGTATAGCAGATTTCCTTTTGCTTTGTTCTTGTCATCTGCATAATTTTGTTTGTAGGTAGTTTTTCTTTTGCATTTATAAAAGAAAAAGAAAAAAACACATGTTTTCTTTATATGCATGTAGATTAGTTTTTTAGTCTATATTGCATCGCATATCATTGTTTTTGAAAGAAATAAAAAGAATTTGTTCTTTTGTGGCTTTCAAGTTTCTATTTGAAAAAAGAAAGAGAATAGTTTTTTTTTTTTTGCATTTCATTTCTCTTTGCTTAGTCATTTTGTTTCAACTTTGAGTCAAAACACCACATAAGTTTCACGCCATTTTCCTCTGACTAAAAACAGCCTATTAAAATGAGCGACATAATTTAAAATTTATTTGTAAGTTTTATTTTATAGGCTCCTACACCAAATAGCTTAGGCTAGACATGTGGATTACGGAGTTTTAACTCTCCACAAGTATAAAATTTTAGACATAGTTGGCCAATCACTAGGTAAATCCTCTTCTATGTTGATTGTATCTGGGAATCTCCTCTCAAATGTGAGTTAAGCATGAGGTCAAGTGGATACTTGGACTAAGGAGATAACTCTCTGATTCCTTGTCAAAGCATAGAACAAGGTTTTTGCTCATCTGGGGATTCTATCTTAGACAGGGTTTTAGGCTTTTCTACCCTGCCCATGCATATGAACAAGGCTTGTGACTGTCCCCCCAGACTATCAATATAGTTGAGGTATCCTTTAGTCTCTTTGACATCTAGGGTTCATACACAGGTACACCGAATGGCTATTTCTAGTTGTCCTTGGAGAGGCTTGGAAGGTAACCCCGGTCTAAGCACTCAACCTTTTCAATCCAAGTTGCTCTTCACCATCCAACCTATTTTGATCATGCTGGTGGGATCCTTCCAACCTTTCCAGGTCACATCGGATCCAGTCACTCAGCCTATGTAGTTCATGCTGAGGGCACCCATTCAACCTCTAATTTTCAAGTTAAAATTCCCCATCCAACCTCTGCAAGTCATGTTGGATCCATCTAGCCAGCCTCTAAAGTTCATGCTGGGGGCACACACTCAACTACTACAAAGCATGTGTATCCTAACCATTCAGCCTCTATTGTTCATGCTGGTGATGCCCATCCAACCTCTCCAGGTCATGTTGGACCCAGTCTCTTAGCCTCTACAGGTCATTCTGGGGGAAGTCTCTTAGCCTATGTGTTTCATGATGAGGATAATCAGTCAACCACTATGATTCAGGTTGACACTATTGAAAATACTACCCATTCAAAACACAAGCCCAAGTTTCCTTGTAAGCTTTGTGAGGGAAACGACCTTACTTATAAATGCCCTTCCATTGCGGAGGTGCGAAGAGTTTGGCTTCATATTCCTCCCATTTTCTAACATTCTAAAGTTTTTCAACAACCATCCTCTCTTAGTCAAGTTGGACCTAGTCACCCAGCCTCTGGTGGTCATGCTAGGGGGAAACTCTCATCCTATGTAGGTCATGCTGAGAGAAAACAGTTAACCACTACAAGTCATGTTGACACCGTTGAGAAAACTGGTCATTTGAAGTGCAAAATTAATTTCCCTTGTAAGCTATGTGAGGGAGATCATCTTACTCACTAGTGCCCTGCTATCGTAGAGCTGCGAAGAGTGTGGTCCGAGACTCAAGAATTTCCTTCTCCTAAACAACCTATAGTTTCTCAACAACCTACACAACCTTTGGTTGATAAAGTGGTTGAACCAATCTCAGCTTTGTTCGATCCCACTCTTCTTTCGGAGAGTGATCCTGATGTGATTGAACCAATGTCATATTTGGTCAACCCCACTCTCCCTTTGGAAAGTGACTTTCACAAAGTAGTTGAATCGATTCCATTGTCGATAAATCCCACTCTTCCTTTGGAGAGTGAAGTGTCTGCTAGTCACATTTTCTTCACTGCTAGTTCAGAACTTACTAAACAAGGGGGAACTAAAATCGTTTTGGATAAACCCCCACCAAGCTCTCGGATCACTTCCTTTGATTGGGATAGCCTAGTTGAGTCATGCCTTCCTTCTTATACGCCTTTCCAGATAAAGGTCAAAGTTGAACCATACATGATTGCTCGTTGTATTGTTGATGAAGGAGCCTCAGTGAGTATCTTGTCTGCTCGTGCTTGGTGAGGCATGGGATCTCCCAGCCTTGTGTCGAATTCTATTCAGTTACTAGAGTTTGATAGAAGAACTAGTATAGCCTTGGGAATTCTTGCTCAAACACCTGTTACTTTGGGTGGGAAGACCATCTTAGTTGACTTCATGGTGATAGAAGACCCCTTGGACTTTAATATGCTCCTTGGACATGATTATGTCTATGCCATGCAAATTGTGGTGTCAACATTCTTTCATGTGATGTACTTTAATCATGGTGAAGAAATTTTCACTATCGATCAGTTGGATTTTCTTGATCCATCTCCTGACCCAACTAGAGACTAGGCTTTTCCTTTATTTATTCCCAGTATTTCTATAGACACTACCCCACCACATGTGAGCTATGTGTCCTCATGTCCTTTGTGTTCAATTGCTATTGAGAAGTAGCCTCTATTTTCATTGTTACCTTCTCAAGACTTGGTCCCAGCAGTTGACCAGGTGATTCATCCTATACATACTATGGAGCCTGCTCTCCACTCTGTCGATCCATTTGAAATTTTAGACATGTGTCCTATCTCGGATGATCTCCTTCCTTTGGATGAAGTCTTCCTAGAGTCTTTGATAAATTCTGATATTCTATTGGATGTCGGTTCAGTTGTGACTAATTCTAACTCTGATTTTCCTACTAAGCCTGACCTTTCTTCTTATGCTGGTATTGATGAGTCTTTTGACTCTTCCTATGAATAGCAAGTCAGTGATCCTGATGAGTTTGATTTTTCTTATGAATTTTTCAACTCTTGTGATATTGAGTTTGTTCCTGTAGACTCTATCTCCCTTGTTGATTTTTTCTCTCCTTCTGAGTTTGATCTTACTGATTATAAACCCTCGATACTTGGTGCTATAGAATCTTCTTCAGTCGATTCTGCCTTGACTTTACCTTTTATAGAAGATAGCAAAGTCACATGTGTTTCTAGAAAAGTGACCCGCATCGAATATTCTCTTTTGAATATGATCCTGGTTTTGTTGTTTCTTGGAGACAGGATTCTTAGTTGAATTCACAATTGTTTACAGGCCTTGTCTTGTTGTTCAAGTTGTAACTGCATTCGTATGTGCCCTGCTCACCCTTTTGAACTTGATGTCGGATTCCACGCTTTTAGCTCATTGTATAATCCCTCATCTTTGCTCTCATCATCACTCAGCCTTGTATCATTTTTACTTTGCAACTTGACACCTTTTACCTTGAGGAGACTTTTCCCAAGTGTCTCTACCTTGCTCATGTTCCTTGCATTATGCATAGGTTTGTTCCTCACGCTTGGAACTAGTTTTTCTTACCTCTGACACTCATCTCCTCACATTTAGAGAATTCTTTTTGCTCTCCTTCAAGCTTGTTAAAAATAGTAAGGAGGCCGTGAGTTGACTTTTCCAGACTCATTAAAACTTCAAGAGAAATATATTGAGTTTCTTTAGGCCCAGTTCTGACTCCTCAAAATAGACTTGACTACCGAGTAGACTTTTCTATTCATGCTCGTTAAGAATATGTGAATGGGAATCCACATTGGTGGTAGGTTATCACTTTCTCGGACCATGTGGAATAATATGAGAAAGGAATGCTCTATTTTCTTTGGAATTGAGAAGAGTATTCTTAGGAATAGGTTTATCACTTTTCCAGACCTAAGGTACAAACTTATGGAAAAGGAACCCCTGGTATGAGCTTAGTTTTATCTTTTTCATGGACCTAAACATGAAAAATATTTCGAGTGTACTTTATGTCTTTGTCATGCTCACTAAACCCTAAAGAACAAAGCATCGAGTTTACTGTTGTAAGTCCCATTTCTCGTAATCAAATGGATCTTTCTGAGTGATCTTGCCTTCCTTCACACTCGTAAAACTCAGGCTATATGTTGCTTTTGAAGGAGCATTGGGTAGCTGGTAATTTAACCTTTTTCAGACCTCCCCGACTAAGTATGAAAAAGGTGCGCCTTACTTCTTCGGAAGCTAAGAGAGTTCTTCTATGGTTTGTTTTATAATTTTCCAGCCTCAGGAGACTAAATTGGATGAAAAAGCACACCCATAGAATCTTCTTTGGAGTTTTCAGACTCTCTAAACTATGAAAACACTGTCGAGCATGTACTAGTTCGACCTCGCAAAATCCACAAATTAGTGCTTTATCAAGCATTCTTTTGTCTCTTCTTTGAGCTTGCCAAAAATGAATAAGGTCCTGAGATTGCTTTCTTGGACTCGTTAAACCTTTACAAGAAATAGGGGAAGGGAAGTTCATTCACATGTATTTTACATCATGGAAGCAAGTCTTGTTTCCATGAACAAAGCACCAGTTTTGAGTCTATCAATAGTTGGGTCCTAGTGTTTTGATCTTATCTTGATTTGGAGTTTCTTACTTGTCCAGTTGGTCTCTTTTTCAATTATATGGGGAATCTGTCAATGTCTCCTACATTGCATATTTGTGTCGTTGGTCCCTTTTGTGTCAAAAGATGCCTAAGTCACTTTTGTGTCATGCTCACTATTCAAGGATTAAACCTTTGTCGACCATTCTGTAGTTTCCCTGACCTTTTGTGTCGGCCATTCCCTGGTATCAGTTCATTACATCATGTCTTTGGTGGTCCTTGTCATGAAATTTAGTACCAGTTATAGATCCAATTAGTCTGTTACTTACCTCATGTTGGATGATGAAGGGTGCCTTAATTCCTTCCTTCCAATGGATCTCCTCCTATTGACTGCAACACATCTTTCTCTAGGAATGAGATTTAGAGTTTACGATAGTACCTTGGGGATTGCAGTCATCAGTGGCAATTTTCCTCACTATTGGGTAGTGGGAATACCTTATTGTCTCCTACTCAATGGATTCTTCAAGTGTTTGACTTCAAGTCCTTGTATTCACACTTGTTAGAATGTACTAAGTACCTTGGGGACCATTTTCATTAATGGTGGTTTCCTGGTGTTTGTTAATGGTACTCATTATTGACCGGTAATCAAACGGTTTCCACCATGTTCAACTTCAGCTCCTTTATTCGCATGGTTAGGATTCGTACCTTTTGGTTGATTTGGATTGAAGACCTTGGGCTGACAATAGCATTATCATTCATTTTTTTATTTGCCAAGCTATGCAAGACCTTGTTATAATTCATCTGACATTTTGCTGAGACATAGATCCACCTTGTATTTTTGTGGCTATGATCAGTTGTTGAGCATGGATCCACCTTGTTCATTTGTGGCCATGACTCCTTTAGATTTGATATGGCACCTTTCTGCATATTGAGTGACCATGATCGTTTCATCAGTTATACATATGTTGGTTATGCCTGTATCTTTATTGCGATGTTTTGTATATGGACTTGTATGTCCCAGAGATCATTTTTGTCTGACAGTTATCTCTCTTTTAGGTACCTTTGTTCGAGCCTTTCGATCTTGGATTCTCTTCTCTCTCCATACTCAGATGTTTCCTTTATAATGTATTTCAGCTATCATCTTCCCCTCTAACCTCATACATTAGTGGACATCTTTTATAGCTCAAAATGACAAATCTATTCCTGTTACCACTTTCCCATGTTTCCATTACATGCCGACACTTCATGAAAGTCACTGAAAAAACACCTAACTTGGAGGACTCATATCTTGAGTTTTGTATTTTTGTTTGACCTCATCTCTACACCGTTGGAAATATATTTCAATGAGATAAAACCTTCTAGAAGACACCAAAGTATAAAAATGCCTATAATTACCCTAAAGATGAGATTTGTTGATGTATCTGCGAGTTTCCTTAAGGAAACCCATGTATGGTACGTGATTTTGTATATATAATACTCACATATGCCCTAAATACATGACTATTTTCATTGAAACCCATGCATACCTACTGCATATGCGACTGATGTCTCTACAACCCACGTATTCATGTCAAAAATATGTTTTTCAAAGTTTGGGTAGTTTTGGTGGTTATGCAACTAACTCCTTTAGTTGTAACTACTTTGCCTTTGACCCTATCTCTTCAAAAACATATAAATAGAGGTAGGGAGGTCCATGAGAGGAGAATTGAACTTTTGCTTTGTCATGTTGGAGGAATTGGGACTCTCTTTTCCCACAACTTTTCCCTAGAAGCTCTCTCCTTGTGTTGCAAAGCTTGGGGGTTGAGTTCCTTGAAGAAGAGAAGCAGCAGAACGAGATCAAGGTTTTGTGAGGTGCCCAACTTGAAGGGAAGGTATACTTGTACTTGCTTTCAATATTAATAAAGATGTGATGTCCTTCTTCTTCCCAAATCATTGTTCAAGATGTGATTAAATATTTGTTTATGATCATATGATGATGTTAGTCAAATCATTATTTAATGTTTATTTGATTATCATTTCTTTATATGTGGTCATATTGGTTTGAGGAAGGTATAATTTGTTTTGCAGGTCTCTTGGAGAAAGAAGAGCAAGACGAGAAAGAAGAGGATTGAAGGGATGCTTAGATCAACCTTCGTTTGGATAAGGTACAAACCATTCTAATCTCTGAATCTTGTTTATATTTTCTTGCAGAACCATTTGCATCCACCTTTCAACCACAGCACGTTGATGGCCTCTTAAACCCTAGCCATAGGAAACTTTCCTTTACAACAGTGGGCTTCACACAAGCAGACAATAACAGATAGGCCACAGTGTAGAAGACTGATGCAATTCATATTCGATGAAGAGATCACCCTCATGAATCACAAGTACTCTGGATTGGCGAAACCAGTTGAACATCTTAACCATTGCCACACGGTATTTGCAGCATACCCATGATAGGAATGGGTCCATCATTTCATACATACATTGGAAATGACACCTAGTATATGGTATGCATCTATGGAATTGTGGAAAGGAACTAAGGATTGGGAAAGGATCACTAAGTAGTTCGTGCACACATTTGAATTTGCTGATGAGAAACCCACAGTTGGTGTTGTGCTTCGAATGATAAAGGAGAAGATATTCGCTGAGATTCTTGTCGAACAATCCAATTCTCACCAGTGCAGTGTGACTATTCATCAATGGATGGATTTCTTCAATCTGGAGGGAGACCCAAATGATGATCTGAATAACATAAACAGACCGGAATCAAAGGGCACCCACATAGTAGAAGGGAGTGGTATTTCATGTAACCAGTTCCTAAATCCTTTAAAGATCAAGAAAGTAAACATTGGGTCACTGGAGAACTTGAATTTTTCCAATATAGGATATTATTGGGATGAAGAGACAATCGTGAAGATTACATACCTGTTGCATGAGTACCAAGACCTATTCCCTACCAACTTTTCAGAGATGAAGGGGATAGTAGGAGATTTAGGGGAGATGAAAATACCCTTGCAACTAGATTCTAAACCTAGTAAGAAGCAACCCTATAGGTTGAATTCAAGGTACAAAGAAAAGGTAAAAGCAGAATTGGATCGGATGCTCGACACAAGAATTATTGAACCTATTGAAGAATCATAGTGGATCGGTCCTATAGTGATCCAGGATAAGAAAAAAACCAGTGAAGTAAGGATCTGTGTTGACCTGAGGAAGTTGAACGATGCATGCTTACATCATCCATTCCCAACACCATTTGCAGATGAAGTACTTGAAACCATCGGAGGACAAGAAATGTATTCATTTATTGATTCCTTTTGTGGATATCATTAAGTCAAAATCATGAAGGAGGATTGCCAAAAAATGACCTTCATCACTGAGAGGGGATGCTACCAGTATACGGTAATGCCC
This sequence comes from Pseudotsuga menziesii, assembly GCA_001517045.1. Lineage (NCBI taxonomy): Eukaryota > Viridiplantae > Streptophyta > Pinopsida > Pinales > Pinaceae > Pseudotsuga > Pseudotsuga menziesii. The sequence goes on from LPNX010374877.1 coordinate 26,736, forward strand.
TTTAGACTCAAGAATGCGCCTACTATTTTCACTAGAATAGTAGTCTCTGTTTTTAAATATTTTATTCATAAATTTATTGAGTTCTACTTTGACGATTGGACTAGGTTTGGTCTAGTAAGAGACCATATTCATAGTTTGCGATGTTGTCCTACTGTCGCCAGTATTAGATTGCGCTCAACTCCAAGAAGTGTATATTCTGCGCACCATTTGGTGTGTTGTTGGGTCATGTCGTGTCGTGACGGTATTTTGGCCAACACAGAAAAGATCATGATTATTCTTGACTTAGTACTGCCTACATCAGTCATGCAAATCGGATCAGTTCTAGGACATACAGGATAATATAGGAAGTTCATCAGAGGATATGCAGCGATCACTGCACCTATCGAGAAACTGCTGAAAAAAGACGCAAAAATTCAATGGAAAATATCTTGCAAGGAAATTTTGGATAAATTGAAGAAATCAATGGCCACTGCAACGATACTTGTGTTCTCCAACTGGAAAAAGGTGTTCCATGTGCCTGTCGACACATCATCTGTCGCACTCGGCATAGTATTGACACAGCTAGGAGAGGGTGCGCTAGACCAACCTATTGCTTTTGCAAGTAGAAAACTATGAATGGAAAAAAAGAACTACACAACAATGGAAAGAGAAGGCCTTGCTATGGTCTATGTGCTACAAAAGTTTAGACACTATTTGTTGGGTGGACATTTTCAGATGTACACTGGCCATTCAGCACTGAAATACCTACTAAAAAATCCAATGTTGGGGGGGAAGATCTGTAGATGGCTTCTCCTCTTATAAGAATTTAAGGTCGTTTTCAAACCTAGTTGAATGAATGTCAAGCCAGACCACCTCTCAAGGATAGAAAGTGGTGAAGAGCCAACCAGCCTGGAAGATAATTTTCCTGATGCACAACTATTTGCAGTCCACATGATGGATGATCAGAACTGTGAGTTTAATGCAATCATTCACTTTTTCAGCATAAGTTATGCACCTAAAAGAATTTCAACTAATCAGAAGAAACATTTGGTTGTTAAAGCTACTGACTATACACTGATCATGAGACATCTGTACAAGCTAGGCGTAGATGAAATACTATGCCGCTGTGTTTTTTATTATGAATGACCCTGGGTTATGAGTGAAGCACATGCTGGTGTCGTAGGAGGACACTACGCGGGAAAGGAGACTGTGTGTAAGATATTGCAGGAAGGAATGTGGTGGTCAACGATACACATGGATACTAAAATATTCTATAGGCACTGTGATATTTTCCAGAGAACAGGAAAATCCTCATGCCGTGACAAGATGCCACTTCTGCCGCAGATAACCCTTCAGGCATTTGACAAGTGGGAAATTGATTTTGTTGGACCGATCAGTCCACTAGGGAAGAGAAATGGCATGTGATACATTATCACTGTGACAAATTATTTAACCAGATGGGATGAAGCTATGCCTGTTAGAGATTGTACCGCTGCGACTGCGAAAAAGTTTTTGTTTGAAAATGTAGTCACCGGATTTGGTTTCCCAGAGATACTACTAAGTGACCAAGGTATGCATTTTTTTAACAAAGTGATTGCTAATCTTACTATAGAGTTTCATATCCAACATAAAAAGACGACACTCTATCATCCTCGGGTGAATGGAACAGTCAAAGCTTTCAACAAGATTCTAGAGAATGCATTGACCAAGGTATGTAATGTGAGTCGATATGACTCGGATCAGAAAGGCTCAATTGTACTATGGTCCTATCGCACAACTTGCAAGCGACTAACAGGGAACACACCATTCGGACTAGTATATGGATAGGAAGCTATTTTTCCCATGGAGTACATTGTGTCAAGCCTCCTGATTGCTGTGCTGACAGAGATGACCAGTGGGGATGATGTCGAACAGAGGTTAACATAGCTAGTTTAGATGGAAGAAGAATGTTGTGTCACATGATTTCATTAGACAGTTGAGAAGCAAATTCTGAAAGCATGTCATGATCACCATATTCAGATTAAGCCATTCAAAGTCAGAGGACTTGTGTTTTTGTATGAAAACAAGTTTTTCAAACACCTAGGAAAGATAAATACACATTGGCTAGGTCCATATAAGATTGTGCACATCATTGATGTCGGCGCAGTAGAACTACAAAGACTAGATGGAACATATGTCGCAAGTATGGTAAATGGTAGTCGCTTGAAACCATACTATCATGGTCATAAAATCCCTAGCTAGAATCGTGTTGTACATGAAAAAAAAAACAGAGGCCGAAAGACGTAAATTTTTATGTCGCATGTCTATGACATAACTAGTGCAAAGAGTAGGAAAAAGTGCAAAGCGCACGAAAAAGCACAAAGAGCAGGAAAAGGTGGAAAGTACTCCAAAAAATTTAAATGACAGGCTAGCCGACATTTAAGTCGAAATATTCGGCAAAGATTGAGGCAGTTATGACAGTTAAGAGTCATAAATTCGACAAGATATGAGAAAAATGACAGCATGCATTTTGGTCCCATCAATCGTCCTCCACATAACTGCCATAACTATGGTAACAGGTACAGCCTACAGATTGAGCTGTCGATTTAATGAAGGAACATGTCGACCAATAATCCCATGTGATCGATTAGAAATTGACCTCCCATTGCATGACAATGGTAGAGCGTCGGAACGCGTATAAATACTAGGCTTCGCCATCAACCATTCTTTTACGCATGCGGAGAGAACCAGAGCCGAGTGTTTATAGCACCGAATCCTGTCACAAACTAAGTTGACACCCATGGTAATAGAGATACCTAGTGAGAGTGAGATATCTGATGCAACCATTATCTCGAGTTTCCTAATCGACGAAGATATTGAATCGCCTAAGGAACAACAACCAGAGAAGCAACCAGAACTTGACCCAGTGGAGAAAACCTGAAAGAAACCTACTTCTGCGGTCACCCTTGCCAATATCCCAACCCTTGGTTTGCACCCTATGCTGAATGCAGCTCAGATACTTCCATCTGCAGTTGCACAACCACTTAGAGAGCCAAGATAGGATAGACAGAGCACACCTTGAGAGTCATCTCATCCTGAGATGACAAGGACATGGAAGGCTAAGGATGTTTCAGACAATACCGATGAAGCATCGATGGAGGACGACGCACTGGAAGAAGAAGCCATGGAGGAGGCCTCCCAATAACGCAGAGGCTAGGGTGATGACGACGAAGATGAAAAATTCTCACATTATGTTTGATCGAGGAGAGCTGATGCAGAGGAAGTGGTGCTCCCAAAGAAAACCACCACAATCTTAACAGCACCTCAGATCCCTGAGATGTACCTGTGCTAATGGACATAATGCCAAAGCTCGTCAAGTTAAACTTCGAGGAATTCGACACATGATAGCAGGAAGGTCTAAAGAGAGTAGACTGTATGGCCATGACTCAATTCGACTCAGGTGATAAAGGCAATGCAATGGGCTGAGGCTGTCGACCAAGCAGGGTTGATGAACCTGCTATTCATGTCACATTTTGTCCACAGCCTCTAGACCAATACGTATGTAAATAAGGTCCTAGTTTGCTTCCATAGAGGGTTCTTGTGGCTCAATTACCCATACCCTGTCGACATTGAGCTCATCTCGATGATCACAGGGCTTACAAAGAAAGGCCATGACCCCGTGCCATACTTACGACAGAAAAGAGATACCGCCAATATAAAGTTGTAGTATAACCTTCAGCACATGCAAAGGGGATTCCTAATTGGCCCTATTGACAATGCCAATGTGCAGTTTGTCGCAAGGATCCACTCTTGTAAGTTTTTGCACAAGATGAGGCCAAACCAATGTACTGCGGGAACAGTAGAGCTTGCGAAGAGGTGCGCACAAGGTATGGTTTTCAACTGGTCATAGTTCTTTCTTAGTGAACTGATTGACAATGCAGCGCAATCCCAAGAGGACCCTAACCATAAATTTCACTACTCTTGGTTGCTCATCTTGGTCTCATTTACCTTGTGGAACAATTCTCCCAATTATGAACAAATGGATGCCCTACCACCTTTCCTTGGCACAAAGTACCATAACTTGAGGCTCTGCATGATGTTTTAAGGAAATCTCACTGAGTTTGGGTTGTGATGGTGCACAAGTATGTGGACTTCATCAATTTCCAAGACGATGTGCATAACATGATTTTGGAGCCGAACAAGGAACCAACGAAACAAGCACACAATGCAGGGTTCATGATCACTAACGTTGATGTGGACACAATCATCCAAGAATGGCCAAATGAATGGCACAATCCACTGCAAAATCAATTTCCCGAAGAACAAACCAAGAGGACCCACCAGTGGACCGAGGAAATGGCCAAGGAAACAAGGGAGGAGACAATCAGGACAATCGATCACAAGAAAAGGAAGGAAAAGATGATAATGAGGATAGGGTCAGCTCTGATCATGATGATTCAAAGTGCACACCTAGTTAGGAGAACATCTTGACATGACAACAAATGCATCAATAAGAATGGGATCCCTCGTGCAAGAAAAGGAAATATAGCAAGACAAATAACATGGATACCTTGACTAAAGAGGATATTCGCATGCTAGCAGAAGTTGTAGCTACAGTCACCAAGCATAGCCTCTCCATTCTAAATATGTAGCAAGTAAGTATAGCTGATCAATTTGGGAACCACCTCACTAAGTTGGTAGATGCCATTAACGAGGTCAAAGCCACTGTTGAGGCTTAGACACATGGTGTGGATCCCAGTGTCCCGTTAGTCATGCCAAAAATGGTGCTGCCGATCAAAGTACATATTCAGGGGCACACACTAGAAACAAGGATGGAGATGACTGCATTTGACAATGTTGTTAAGGAATTTTCCACACTTCAAATCGACTTCTCCAAGCTTCCCTTGAGTGAATTCTATGGCTTACAACAGGCAGTCGTGTTCGAAATACGGTTGAGGGAGAATGTTTTTTCCTATCAGGTAGCAAAACATCAAAGGAAGGTGAAGGCATGCAAGGACCGCCTCACATAAAAGGAGCAGGAAATTGAAGGGCTCAAGGCCCTCCTTAAGGAGAAAGAACAAGAAATTGAGGCGCACGAGCAAAGTCGCATTGCACTGGCTGAGACCATTAAGGGAATGGTCGCAGAATTACCACTAGAAGTGGGCCAAGAAGATGAATATTCACCAGCTAAGGTTTCTTGGCTGTCACGAATTGCAGTGGAGATGAAGAAACAGGTTGAGGAGCTTCATGCTAGGAAGGTACAGAGCACACCTCCTGAGGTGATTGAGGAAAGAAGAAGAGCAGCGTGTGAGGATGTTGGGAAAATCACCAAGGGAGAAACACTCTATGCAAAGGAAGTAGAAACTATTTCCACGATTTGGGAAGAACTTCTAGAAGATGATATTGCAAAAAACATAAGGGAAAAAGCATGACAGGTAAATGAGAAAATCAGCGCTATAAAGACAGAGATGAAGAAGCTTCCCTTTTAGGAGAAGGTTACAAAGATGGCAGAGATCAAACATCTGCAACAGGAAGTCCAGGCTCTTCATGACTGAGAGAAGAACAGGGAATTCGAGGTGGAGACACACAAATCGAAAGATGCATAGCTCATAGGCCTCATTCATCATGTGCAATAAAAGCTTCAGCAAATAGCGTAATCCCTAGAGGCAGAACCGTCGGAACATATCAGTTTCGACTGTGTAGAGAATTTGGCTGCACAGGTAGAGGAAGTCACAATGGAAGTTTCTAAAGTGCAACAAATGGTGAAGGAATTCCAGGACAAGGTTGGTCGTCCAACGCAGTATGAGCTTGCGCCAGAAGCATACATTTTGGGGAAAAACATGAAGTTTTGTAGCAAACAATTTTTGCGGAGAAGTCCCTTTTTGCTTAGTGGCTTGGGACGAGCCCAATGTGAGTGTTGGGGTCCTATTGGGCCAAGGAAACATCCAAGAAAAGTGCACAAGGATAAATCATACATGCAAGCAAAAGAGGAAAAGCATACGTGCGACAAGGTAAAAATAGGTCAAGAAAAGAATGAAGGAACTAGCGCAAGAAGGTAAAACATGCGCCTGTTGGAGAAAAGGCAGGTTAAGGATGGAAAGAAGTTGCAACGAGGAAGCTACGATGAGGAAGGAAGATCTGATTTGGTGGAAGAGGAAGATAGAAGAGTTAAAGTTGGATAAGTAGAAGTCAAGGAAGACTACAGAAGGACGGACCAGCGGAAGAAGGAAGGACAGTTTTTGTGACTAGCTATGACTAGTACAGATGAGATGAAAGACGTTTCTACGACTATTAAAGCTGTGGTTAATGTCTTCCAGGAATTTCATGGCTAGGTATGGGACAACATTTATGTAGCAGGGATATTTTTGTAAGTTGTTGAGTCTGTAAGAACTGAGTTGTACTCAGTCGAACCTATGTGGTATCGTAGATACTATAAGCAGGAGAAAATCACTCTATATAAGGGTTCGAAAGGTTTAGAGGGTTAGGTAATTTTAGTAATTTCACTATACAGTAGAATTAGAATTCTGTTGAATCGCAGATCTTGCATCTATGTGCGCAAATAGCCAGTAGTAGAGTAATCTGCAGCTAAGTTCCCAGATAGTCAAGTAGAAGAGTTGATCCAGGATGTGTGCGGATCAGTAGGAGTAGATAGAGGAATAAAACAAGAGAGAATGAGAGTAAGAAGATTGAATCAGAAATACCTATCTTAAGAACAGTCTCCAAGTTGCAGAATTCAAGGTGCTATATCCATTTCTCATGCCAGATGAAGAGCACCTTGGTGGTTTTCCCCAAATGGGTTTCCACATTATTTCTAGTGTTATAAGGATGAATGTTGTGAATGGTGAATATTTATATGAATACTTTCTTACTTTACATTATTACAGTTACTATTGAATGTATGTTGCAATATGGTTTATGAGTACAAAAATGAATACATAAGGCAGGCTGGAATGGTATGTATGAGTCCATGGGTAAACTGCTAAGTAAAAGAGTAGTCGTGCACTGTCTGTTGAGTATAAGGAATCAATTGTGTCACGTTGTCACACCAGTTGTAGGGCCTAAGAATGAGGTTGTGTTGCACGCAAGTCACAACACCTCACCATGTTGTTGTCGCGCAGTAGTAAAGATCCATCCTAGCACCTTTGTCGAGCACCTTGGCCATGCACCAAGGGACTATGATCCCTCGCCAACAGCGAAAACATGGTTCTGGAAGTTACCCATTAATATATCTCGAGTGAGACTATGCCTACTTTGCGAATGTTTTCAATTGAGCTTGCTCTGTCGGGCCGATGCCTTGGGTTATCATGTTGGTATTGTGTTGAGTGATTGAACTACGGGTGTAGAAAAGAAGTAGATAGAGGCCAATACATACATTATCTGATGTTTTCAGATCATTTATTCTTATGTACATGATTTTGTGTTCTTGGATTTTTATTGTTATTCGAAAATGAACAAAAAAAATCATTTAAATACTAAGGTTCCTAAACCTGCTTCCATGTAGTCTAGTTGGCATACTTTAGGAAAAACACTCAAATAGAGCCTTTTCTGAATCATGATTTTTTCCATTAGTTGACTCTAGGTTTTTGCTGAACGAAACATGGTCAGCTTTCTCAAAGTATGGATTGGTTTGTTGAGGATTTGTAGGGCTGGTCAAGCCTTAGATACATCATGTGCTTTCTTCTAAAAAACCACGCGGATTATATATCATCTTCCAATTGCAATCTTTGTAGACAACTATGAATACAAAGGGATATATAATTACAACTAGGGAGGCTTCACTAAAGAGGGTTGTGCCAGCACTATTACAACAAAAGATGAGCAGGCAAAAGAGACACTTCAGAAATAAATCAAATTTCTACCCTCAGGATTTTGTAGTTATCTTTTGAGTTTTTCCTAATATTTAACAGTGTGTACAATCCCACCAAAACTAAAATAAATTGCGTGTCTTGATTATATAGATGTAATGTTGAATATATCTTAGCACATATAAAGCTATCAAATCATATTATAATGACATTAAAGGGAACACATAAGACTCTATTAAATTAGCGACAAAGAACAAAACATAATACAATTCAAGTTGATGATGAATGGAGAGGCCTCATATTGCAATTTAAAAAAAAAAATACACTTATAGATAAACAAGGAGGCCTAGTTTATTGAAATGTTGTTATATGGAAGAATTCCAACCTCATTTATTAGGGAACTTGTCAACAAGGCTTTGGTTCAATGGTTAAGCAAGGGTGGTGCTACTCCACCCACCAAAGCTTAAATCCCCTAGAAAACACGTTTTCCCCCTCATGGGTAGTCTCACCCCTGCAAACAAGTTGTTTGAAGTAGTTGGGGATTGAATAGATATTCCATATTCATGGCTTCCAGGACAAAAATATGCCCTATTTGGGACAAAAATGAACTATGTTTGGGCTATAACATTTCAGAAACCCGGTCTAGCATTACAACGAACATTTTCAAATCCAAACACTTTCCTGAAATGTTTCCATATGTTTGAAATGCATATGTATTATAAACGTTGGGAGTGATGCAGCACTGACAAATCAGCTACAAAGAGAACACAAAACACAATCCAATTTCATGAAATAATGAACAAAGTGGAACACAGTTCATGTTTGTGAAAAACATGGGACCTTTCAAAACATATCTACACATAGATGGTCAGATAGGGATAGCTCCTTTTCAGTATTAAAATATGTGATAATAGCCTAAGTCATTGCTATAATCTAAGTCACATGATTCGGCGAATTTGAACCTTGAGGTTCGAAATTCGCCGAATCTCATGGAAAAAAAAATTGGAATCACATTCGGCGAATCTGAAGGTCGAATTTTAAGCTGAATTTCAAACTCGAATTTCAAGGCGAATTCGAATTTCATCGAATTCGAATTTCATCGAATTCGAATTTCTTTCGAATTCGAATCTCAACACGAATTTAATGCCGCATTTGATTAAAAAATCGAAACAAAATCGTCGGGGTCGCACGCAGTTGTCAGGCGGGCTCCACATTCACGTGCACTATCCGCTGTCCAAAACTCACGCTGGAGGCACACTTTCCTTGATGGGAAATACTCACTACGTAGAGCACCTGAAGAAAGCCCCCGATTGGTTTGAAAAAAATTCAGAGGAATCGAGCCCAGCACCGATCACTCTGGAATCGCAAAACAACTCTTGCTGTGGATCGATTGAAGGACTTTCACAGATCTCTCATGGCTGGCCTTCCACTCTTTTACTACTACACCATTTGTGCTGGATGTTTGAATCAGAACTGTTTGTCTTTGATCAAATGGCAAATGATACCAAATGTTAGGGAATTTACAAACGAGTCTCTACCCGCCGACTCCCGAGTCTGATAATTGATTTATAAATTATAATAGTGAGTCGTGACGTCCAATCCTGAAGAGGCAAACAAATTTAGATAATATATGGAAGGTCCATATAAGTATACTGTATTTCCAATGCATTATGGGCAAATTATTTTTAAATTATGTATTATGTTCTTTTTAAATTTTGTATTATAATTTATGTTATAAACTTATAGTTTGTCTTTTTGCTTTATATTATGTTAAGATGTTCTTTTTAAATTATGTATTGAGTTATAACATTATAAGTTCTAGTATCTCTGTTTATTTTTCTTGTTTATTTTTTCTTGTTTACTAGTATCTCAAATAAAACATTAGATGTTTGACTACGAGATCCGATTTTAACCTTTGCTTTTCTAAAGTCGTTTGCGTAGAGGGCGAATTTGACCTTTAAGCAAATAACAAATTGAAACTCAACTATAGTAGTAAACTGGGCAAATTCCATTTTGTCTGCATCGGACGAAAATCTTCAATTCCTAACTCTTCAATTTTCTTCGCATGTGATCTTCATTCATCGCGCTTCCGTTTTTTTTTTATTATTGTTTTCTCATATCTACTATCTAATTTTCAGTGCTAGCTGGATCGCAATTGGCAGACCATATTTCTGCGACAATTTTCACATAAAATGACATGAGCCATATTGAAAAGTGACAATTTTCACATAAAGTGACATGAGCCATAAAGTGAAAAGTGACATAAGCCATAAAGTGACATGAGCCATAAAGTGAAAAGTGACAATTTTCACATAAAGTGACATGAGCCATAAAATGACAATTTTCATATTGGTTAGTTGGACAAATTTTATTGATATGAATTACAGACCATACAAGCATCTAAATTAAATAGTTAGGGAGCCATTTAAATGTTTTTAATTGCGTGTTTTATTGTATAATGTAACATTTCATTGCGTGTTTTATTGTATAATGTAACATTTAGTCCGGTGAACATATGATTTAACATTTATTTTCCATATGTTTAATTCATATTGGTTAGTGTCGAAGAGCTTGACATGGATATTTAAGTTTTCCAATCATTTCAGTGTTTAATTTCTACTTTGACATGTTAAGGGGATTGACTCATAATTAATGATTTGGATTCTTTTTTTTCTTCTTATGAAATACTTAATAAATTTAATTTAGAGTAAAGAAGTCCAATATTTATTTGAACATACACCATATCATATATCATATGATATGTAAACAGAGTTTTTAATTTCTTGTATATATGAAATATATATTATATCATACTTAAACTCTATATATATATATTCTCTTTAGGTTAAAAAGAATTTTCTTTTATTATTCATAAAATTAAAAAGTACATTTATCATGCATCATCTCTCATCATAACAGTATTTGAAGAATATATCTACATCAAAATCTTCTCTAGTCAAATTCATAAATTACAAAATAAGTTTTTTAGCACAAAAAATGGTGTTATTCATCAAAAACAAATCTACCTCAAAACAAGACTATTAACAGAAAACTTTGGCAAAAGGTAATAACAAAGATGAATAGATTCATCCATCATGTTTGAACATCTTCCACGGGGTCTCCACTTAGTGAAACCACGTCATAACGCCTATGTTCATGGGATATTAAAGAATACCCCTAATTTCACTAGATATTGATAATTACTTACAAAAATTCTTTTGTTGAGACCTGCTCGCAATACATATTTCCAATTTAAAAACCCCTATATTTACAATATATTTCTTAATTTTACTAAAAACCCTTTTTATACCCCCCAATGCGTATAAATCCGCCATACCCTATTCCTTGCCCCCCCAATACCTACAATATATTGACCTTATTTTTCAGAGTTAAAAAACCCCTTTATGAATGAACGTGATAAGATATTGCTCAACAAGGTGAATCCCTCATGCCATCTTCAAACTAAAAAAAAATAGATAGAGCCATTATCAACCTGAATTCATTCAAGGAATTCTTCCCATAGGAAAAGAATTTCCCCAGAATTAAGAGCCGTTTTAGAAAGAGTGCCTGCAACTTTGTTTAGCTCTTTATAAATATGTTTAATGTTTAAATCATGAAAGTGAACCAAAAGAGTATTTATACTGCAACACCATTGTTCAATAGAGATACCTTGCAGTGGCCACGTCTTATTTTCCCAATGAACAATAACTAGTGAATCCTCAAAAATATTCATCGGTATATATTCCAAGGATAGTAGCGAACTTAACCAAACACCATAATGGTAAAAGTTCAGATTTCTTGTTTATTCCATGACCACAATTTAGTTTGAGGATGAAAATATGTTCATCATTTATCCCAAGTATAGCACCTTGTCACATACCTGTAATTTCCATAATAATAATAAAATTCTTTATGTTTTAATATCCATTCTTATCACAACATGATTATATTGGTCGTACTACATTCATATTTGTCTTAACATACTATTTATTCAATTTCATGGATAAGTTTTAACTAGACCGGTTGATGTTGGATGACAGGACGTGTCTTTTGTTTGGCATGGTCTCCATTTACAGTGACGACTTCCGTCGCAACCTCGCCAAGGTGATGTTTAAGTCTTTGATTTTATTATGGTTTGATTTCTTAGGACATAATCCTAGACCTGTGGCTTAGTCCTCGCTACACTCTAAAATAACATTTAGTTTTTTAAGCTTATGTTTAACCCACCCTTCAATAGTTTCTTTGGAAAAGGTGGTTATATAATTATTTAAAAGATTGATAGTCGGTTACACAATGTTGGAAGGGTATATATCAACCATAAGACTTAGACCATGGTTTATAGTCCTATCCTGTGAGCTTTACTAACCATCGGGTTATCGCTTAATATAAAGTTTGACATGCATATGTTGGAGGGGATACAAGTGCATGCCACCGATTTCATGAGGGTTAACGAAGTTTTAAATAGTTTGTATTAAACTTTTGTCATAGCCTTGGTTGTGATTTGACAATGCAGCCAAGCACATTTAACAACATGGCTATTTGCATGCATTGTGGGAAAATGTTGGATCTTGACCCTCCATTTGTCAGTCATCTAGCTCCAACATTTTCGTAGGATTTTAATGTGGCATTAAGCTGTCATGATGGTTTTTCAATGCATTCATTTGGTCTTGTCTAGTTTTCATGTTAATAGAGGTTGATGGTTAGTCGCTCCATGGGATGCGCATGCAGCCAATATTTCCCTTCGTGGTATGTTAATGCGTGTTAATTTCTAGCCTATAATCTTGAGTTTGTTTGGAGGTTTATCAGTGGATAATGGAAAATTTGGTTGTCATTATAGTCTCAACCATTCATGGCTCATCATAAGGTTTACATGGAAGCTCAAACAACTTCCTTCAATTTCTTTTGGTAGAGGTTTTTGCACCCTGCAAGGTTTTTAATTAACATGTAAGGAAGAAAAATACTCCCATATTTCTCTGCAATTTCATTAAAAGGTTTTCTTAGTTTGGAATTAGAGTTGACATCCTCATTTCTTGTTGCATGGGAAGAAGACGAAGAGAGAACTTGGAAGAGTCAACCCTTCGCCCTCTACGCATCTTAGCAAGGTAAGCTTCTTCTTTGGTTGAACAATTTAGGAAATACATTCCTTATTAATTGGGTTTTATTCTAACTCTATCAGTTTGTTGGTAAGTGAAGTCAAGGTACATGCACAACACTTTAGATAAGCTTGCTTCACCATCACGACCCAAAATTGGAATGCAAGGTAATGTTTACAAAAAGTGTTTCCTTATCCTTAAAACATGTTACAATTTGCAATGCACAGTTTTAAAAATACTCAACTATTAATGCAGGTTTCCAAGCATGGGCAATAATAGAGTGGCGACAAGGTCACCTACTCTCGAGCTTCCTTCTTCTCTATCCAGAGGTGAGGGATTTACCCCGTACTTTGTTAATAGGAATTCTATACATAAATTTTCGTTATTATGGTTATACTAACACTAGTAGGTCCATGTGCATGTGAACACTAGTGCGACATGGCTTATAAACTGTACACTTAGAAAAACCATCAATCACAAGGTAATAATTTGTTTAGGTTCACGGTTAAGCTGGGATCTTAGTTGCTTTGGTTTGCATTTCTATTGGGATATAGGGATTTACATAGACTAGGGTCAATAAAATATATGCATAATGATTTTAAACAAAGATAGACTCTATGTAGATCCTTCAGCTCCTAGAGGAATGTAATTGGTTTACACTTGCTTAGATATTTTCTTTTAATTTGATATACATGCTTTTACAAAACATTGGTAAAGTTATCTAGAAGTATTAAATAAATAAAAATAGGGAGAAGATCTCTATGAAGAGTCTCTCGGATCTTACTACTAAATATGACATTTTACATTTAAAGGGTTTGATTTGTAGTAATGTAGCATAACATGGGAAATATTGTAGAGAGGATTTATTTATCAATAATAATTTTCTAAAAAGGTGACACATCTACGATTTTTCTAAATTCTACACATGAGTAATTAAAAAATAACAACTTATTCTAAGAACATATTATTGAAAAAGATAAAAAATATTAGTAATAGACGCATAGTATAATTCTCAGTTTAAACTACATTTAGGATTCAAATCTATGCTCAAACTATAATTATCAGTACTAAACAATTAATAAATTTAGTAAGGAACCTATCACCACTGTTGGGAAAATAGAATTGAAGTTGTCATTCCTCCCAACCAACTCCTAGAGAAGCCAAATATTACTTTCTCTAGAACCCCTGAGCCTATTTCCTAAACCACAAGAAAAAAATCCGATCAATGTGCCATCTCTTTGCATCAACGGATCATTTCCCCATCCATCGATAACCTCCTTCTTATTCGATGGACATACTGTTTTATAGTATTTTTCCTAAGACTCGGTCATTTATTAGCCTCCTTCTCTTTTGCACTCCATAAGGGGTCTTGACCTAATTTTGGGGAAGATTCATGCTGCATCACTTGAGTTCTCACTTAGCAACTTTCACCATTTTTCATGTGGTTTAGCAAACACTCTTTTAATAGCTACTTCAATTTTATTTCCTCACAGTATTTTAATTATTCAATAATAATAATAAGCCATTACATTCAATTTGAATTTATTGTTT